>JALBCR010002293.1:0-10371 GCA_030710515.1 Abscondita cerata | reverse complement strand
TACTACATCAAAAGCTGTCGAAAAATCCGTAAATATCACATCGATGCGACCTCCCACATCCAGTACACTTCTAACATATTCAGAAAAGACTAGCAAATTGGTTTCAGTAGATCTGCCTGTGAAAACCATGCTGCTGGGGACATATAAAATTTCTAACAGAACTAAATAATATTTTGTAAATGACATATTTAAAAACCTTGGCGGAACTGTTCAAGATAGACACAGGTCTATAGTTAACTAGATTGGATTCATCAATGATTTAAAACCGGTGTTATTTTTACAACTTTCCAAAGATCAGGATAAACGGCTGTCTTAATAGATAAATTAAAAATATAACATAATTGTGTCGCGATTACGTCCTTAAGTGTTTTAAAAATAAGTAGGAATGCCATCGGGACCACTGCTCATTTTATTTTTAGTTTGTCAAAAGCACCATTAACATCATTTATAGAAATTAGACCTAAATTAAAAGAATGGTAAATATTGTCACAAGCATTACTACTCGCCAAAATGTTATCTATATCATAATTGTTTGACTGTGGACAGACATGAAATAATCGGCAAAAGAATCAACAATCTCGTAGCTATATTTAATTCCATTATAATGCATTTCATCTAATAACTTAGTTTTAGATTTTAATAGTTTTGTATAAGACCAAAATTTTTGGATCAGATGAAACAGAGTTTTCGGTCTCAACGATTTTTTATAAGCAATATCTATTTTATTTTTAAGAACTTTTCTAGCACATTTGAATCTGCTAAAAATAAGGAGAAATTTTACATTTTTGGCAAGCTTATTTTTGGTTTTAATAAGTTTAATTATGTCTGAATCAAACCAAACAGGATATTTACGTTCAGGCTTAATTAAACATTTAGGATCATATTTATCAATACAATCAAAAAGAATCTTATGAAAGTATTCCACAGCCAAATTAACATCTGAAATAGCATATAAACAGGAACAGTCAGATTGAGAGATCATACATTTTAAATCTTCAA
Organism: Abscondita cerata; assembly: GCA_030710515.1. NCBI lineage: Eukaryota > Metazoa > Arthropoda > Insecta > Coleoptera > Lampyridae > Abscondita > Abscondita cerata. The sequence goes on along the minus strand of JALBCR010002293.1, from coordinate 9,372 downwards.
TATTAACATTTTTATATTTGTAACAAATTGTGCTGCAAGGCTGGTTACATACTCTAGCTGTAACAAATTTATTTTTGGTAGTCGCACATGAATTTATAATGGGGATGATGTTTATCCTCTGAACTAGAGGATAACTTCCTCGATCAATTGTTACATTTGAAAGACTCGATAAAACTAAATCTAAAGTTCTGAAATTTGAATTCAAAATTTTATTAACAGGATATAATTGATAAAGGGATATAAAGCTATAAATATTTTGAATCTTGAATTTAATTGATAACAAGCCAAATCAGTATTAATAGTGCTGTCATAAAAATCGGGTACGTTAAAATCACCAATTACTAGTATGTTATATTTATGACAGTTACCTATTTCAAGTTGATCAGAAACGTAATTAAAAAATTGTGTAACATTGATTCTTACAATTCGGTTCAAAATAAACAGCTATCACCACAAAATAATTACTCAATAATTAAAAGTACAAATAAGAGAATCAAACTTGCTGGTAGAGAATGATTTCACTATGCGTGGCGTTAGTAAGTCCTTAATAGCTACCATAACTCCACTCCCCCCCACGCCAAACCATCATCACTACGATTAGCTCTCCATACAGAATATCATATGCCTCCTTATAACCATGATTCACTCACAACCAATACATCGAAAACATTTACAAGGACGGCTTTGTAAAACTCATGTGTTTTAGTCCTTAAACCACGCACATTCTGATAATAAACAGATAGTTCACCGATGCTCATTTATAGATTAATGAAAATAGAAACATACAAAATACAGATTGATTGAATTATGGTAATAACCCAATAATGTTATCCAAATCAGCTTGCGCAGTAATTACTAGAGTTTTAGAATGATCAGTTTTACGAAGAAATATCTTGCCTGAATTTACCCACACGTACTTCCAATTAAAGTCTTTTTTAAATTCCGAGCCTTGGATAATAGAATTCTTCGTTTCAAAGTGAGTGAGTCATTAATATAAATTGCGGTGCTAGTCTGCAAACCAAGATGTGTAGTATTTAGATCTCGTCGAACTTTTTATTAACTATGAATTGATTTTTATCAGTACGCCTTTAAAAATTTTACCACTACCGTTCCAGGTTGATTATCAGCTTTATTTTTTAATTGAAAATAACTATCTAACATTTCAGGTTGAAGATTAAAATTGATGGCTTTGGATAGATTCATCAGAGCAGGAAGTATAGGTTCATTAGCCTTGATTGGTAGTCCCTGAATCTCTACAGAATTAAGCCTGGAATCCTGTTGGTAACAACTAAATCGTATTTCAATTGGTTCACCTGCTTTTTAAAGAAGAGTTTTCTGTTAATAACTTCTCAATCACTTCTTGCTGCTTGATAATTTTTTCGTTTTGTTGAGAAATTAATTTAGCATTATCATCAGATTTTCAGAGCAAAAATCTAAGATTTACCAATATTCTTTTCCAAATTACCCTGTGATTTTTCTAATTTTTGTAGTCGTTCCAAAAATGATTGCCTGAAAGAATCTAGCCACTTTGTAATTGCAAGATCCATGAGATTATCAAGTTCTTCACTACTATTGAAAGATTTGTTACTTCCTATATGCTCAGTGCGTGAACATTTAGTTCATTCCCAGGAACCAGTTTTTGTTCAATTTTCACCTTCAGATTCTGATACAATTAATACACTTAAGATGAAATAAAAATCTACAAGAGCAACACTCAATTTTTGTTTAGTCTGTCTTGAAATAAGATAAGAACAGCTACCGCATGCACTCATTGAGCCAAAAATACAACATCAAAATAACTATTAGGCAAACCAAAATTAAAATAAAAATAAATACGCTCATCAATATGAATTATATTAAATGTAAAATTTTTAACTTATAACTGAATTAGCAATAAAATTAAATACGTGAATAGGTAATATGACCTTACGCATCGACGTATTCGTAAATATTTGATATGTATTTGTTTTGACGTGAATATGGAGGCGAGATAAGCATAGCCGTATCTTACATGCCTCGCCTTATCTTCGCTTTCACTTTGATTTAGTCAAACTTTCTTATTTTTAATTACATTCACTTAATCGTTTAATCGTTTTCACTCGCTCAAAACACGTCTTTATTGTTCCACAACCAACAATGTGTTTTGTTGCTTTTGTCCACTTTTCGGAAACATTTTGAAAGTTTCATATAACTAACTAACAGATTACAAAGATCGGAATCAAAAACTTTTCATTATAGTTTACCTCAACCCAGTAAGTAAGCTGAGGTTATGTCTTAGCTGTTATAACTAAATATTCATTTGTAAGCAAAAGTTTCGAGCAATTAAATGCATGACAGGGGCGGTTCCAGCCCTTTAAGCTTGATGGATGAACGTCACCCCTGCACGTTTATGCGCATGGAGCATGGGTAATCAGCGTGCCAAATTTCAAATTAATCGGTTAAGAAACAAAAATAATAAAAACTTTAATTAAAGTGCTGTAGATCCTTTACCTTTGAGTTTTCTGAAAAAATGTTATAAAAACTTGTGACCTTTATTTTTACTCTAGAATTAGCACCCAAAGTTTTTGCGCATAATTTCCGGACACCCTGTATATTAGCAATAATGAACTTTTTCAAAAATTGTCAGACACACATTTTCAATTAGCGATCATTCTTTTAATTCACATAGCTCATATTAAGACTAAGTATAGTAAATTATTTGATTACTTTATTTATACCAAACAATAATATTTTAGACATAGCGACGTACTATGGGATTCTATGGAAGAAATTGGAAATCAAAATTTTAACGATTTGTTCTTTTGATTTTTGGACATAATATTTGATGCACTAATGAAGTTGCATGCTACATAGTTGACTAAATTAGCGTTACTTTATTTCAACCATGATATCACTTCCTGAATGACGAATTAAAACAGTTTTCATATTTCTAAACGACTTTCTCTCTGAGTATGCAAATACATAATCAAAATAATATACAAAATAGAATTATGTATTAATTTCATAAACTTGAGTACAATATTAATAAGGAATTAATATATTTTGAGTTTGTAGAATTAATTCAAAGTACAATGTCAATATACTTAAATGTTATTTATATTTTGAGTAATTGTTGCGACACGTTTAAAGTTGGTTTAACACAGTCTGAAATAATTTTGACTGTTGACTGAAATAAAGATTAGTGTAATTAAAAGAAGTTTGGCGAACATAGTAAGTTTACTTCATGCTGAGTGCGAGAATATGCTTTTTGCAACGTTGTGCACAACATTTTTTCTACGATCGAAAATAAAAAAATAAAATTAAAAATTAAATAAAACTACTTTTTACGCTAGTGCAAAAATAATTTACTTTTGCACTGATAAATTGCTTTTTGCACTAATGCAAAAAGTGAAACTTTGGAACAGTAATTGTTGCAAAAAGTAGTCACTTTTGCACGATCGTAGAAAAAAATTTTTTTACTATCTCTTTTTCTCAAAAGAATGATACAAACTTGTGTTTCTATATATGAATGAACATAAATATAATCTTTATATATAAAATAGATTGTGGTTCGTCCGGCTGCTTAAAAGTTTAAAACGACTAGACCAGATTCGGTACTTCTTCTGTGGATTTGTTCATATTTACTACGTAAAGGTTTAGAAACAAAAGGGAAATCGAAAATTATCAACAGGTGACGTTTATCATTTAAACAAATTTTGGGTAAAATGCTCGAAATCTATTTTGGGCAAAACGTAGTTTGCCGGGTCAGCTAGTTCTCTATAAACACTAAAATGTGAAGAAAACCTATTCCAAAATATTTTGAAGAGATTATTCTTATAGCAATAATAAAAGAACAAAATTTCAAATTTGAATATTTTATTCTTGAGAAATAAACAAAGCAAACCAAGAAGACAATTTACAAACTGAAGCACATAATCATAAAGGTTTGCTTGGGTTGACTACGTACAAATACATAACCTCGCAATAGAACTTACGTAAATTACTACCTTGTTTGAAATTTAATGAACCATTTTATTTATTTACTTAGTTAAAAAACTATTAAAACTTATTATGAAAGCGTTGAACAGGAACATGTTGCAATTTTCTTTCAAGTTTTATCATGTTACCATAATTACACTCTAAGTTTTGTTAGCTATGCTGTCAGCTCTTTTAGGATCTTCTATTTGTTGTTATTTTTCTCTATGTATCCTTTTTGTTTAGTGACACAAGACCATTGTGCTTCCTCGACTTTAACGAACAATCGCATCAGAGTTTGTGCTATCCTTTCGGTTTAAGGTCGGTTGTTTTTTAATTCTTAATGCTTCTCTGCGCCTTATAACAATTCTTTGTGGAAATATAACTATTTCTTCAATGTCTAGAAAACAAAACCTATTCTCAAGTTCTTTTTCTATGTTTTTTTACTTAGATTACACTGTAGTAAAGTTGTGTAGAGGTTGTAGTAGTAGTATCTCACTTTTTTTTTATTAGTATTCTTCTTACGAAAATATAAGGAAATCCGGCAAGTCTTCTCTCGGTTATCCTAGCTCACTTCTGTTTGGGATAGTGTTGAGATGTCTCATGCAGATATCTATTGTTTGCTGTACGCATACACTATTTTACAGCTTTTCAGATTTCGTGCGTTGTAGGTATTATTACATTTAAGAAATCGTAATCTTATAGATAGATGTGTTTTTGTTGATGTGATCAAAGAAATTTTGAACTTTATCTTTCCCATGTGCCATATTCAAGAAGTTAGAGCCAAGTTCACTCGTCGGTTTTGATTTTCTATTTTCTAAAGCAGTTTTCCTCGAAGGTTTAGTTTAGAAATTACTAGTGATGCCATTCCTGCTCAAAGTATCTAGCGTATAACGTCGTTGATAGCATAGTTTCACAAGATAACTATCGTTATCGTGTCGTTTATCCGTATGGAGGTGAATAATGAAGCCACATCCAAGCTTTAGATGTATAACCATTTTGATCAATAGTTAAATTTGCTAGAAATGTTGTGACTTAATGTACGATGTTTTTTTGAGTAAGAGTATTCACTTTTATGTATTTTTTGGCATATTAAGCACTTTTCTCTTCGTATGTTCTTCTGAAATTTTAAAATTTTATTTATTTTTTCTGCACGATCTCTTTGTAATTTCGAGTACGTGTTAATATCAAGTAAACTACATACTTTTTCTTGTCCACCACAACACAATATAATGAAACTAGTCTTTAAGCACGTCCCACGGACGCATGAATTTTGACCTATAACTTTTGACCCCTACGTCATAGGTCAAAAAGATGTTTGGTAATAAAACAAACATTAATTTTGAGTTTGGGGAGAGTGCGTGTAGCCAGCCTCCCAGGACAACAAACTTGTAATCGCTGGAAGTATAAGCAGTTATGACCACGATGGAGCCTCACCGTCAGGTATTATTAAACAGAGACGATATAGAGATAGGGAAAGCAACAACGAACAAAAATTGTCTGATAGTAGATCCCTGAAGAAATTAACAGAACGGAGAGCAAAAGTAACTACAACAGCACAGTGAATCCAGAAGAAGAAATTTAATAAATTCAAAATTATGACAACGGTCGTTGAAGGTCTACTTTATTTTAAAACTAAAACGGTCTGTGTAATTTAAAGCAAAAAGGAGTAAACAATAAAAACAATATAATTTATTTCTAATTATTACATTGTCGTTCTATAAAATTTTAATACATACCTTTTTTACCAAATCATTCATGGAAGATGCATATGGTGGTATAGACCCGTTTCTTCAATGCAAGTTAAAATTTTTGTTAGGCATTGGTTGAAACCGTTTAACACAAATGAAACTTTCTGGCAGGGTACTCTTCGTATCAATGACATTTCTTAAAAAGTGGTTAAAACTTCTAACACCGGCCAACTAGGTACCCTGAAAATGAAAAATTCTAATCTAGCTAAAGCTGCACATAAATACTTATTATCCCCACTCAAATGACGGTAAACCTTAGCAATATCAGATATAACGTGTCCTTGACCCATGACAGAATACCAGCCGGGTTCAAGATCTTGAAAACCTACCCAATAAATGCTTCTTACCGGATTAGCCTCCACTTACCAGTACGTTCATTTTGGAACTTTACAAACCAATTAGGGTATTATCGTAAACATGTGTGTATGTTCAAAAGAAGACAAAGTTAAATTATCACTGCAAAACAAATCCTACTATTTTAATTTTAGAACGAGTATTTTTGTTTTGACTTGCCTTTTCCTGGTAACTGAAACCTATCAAGTCTTGGGTTAGCCTACGCCACCCTATATTGGACACACCTAGCCAGTGATACAATATTTCTATCTTGCGCTGTAGTAAATATATCTGAAGTTATTTAATGGAAATTATAAATGTCTTTTTATACTAATTTTTGTAACATCACACTAAAACTTCTATTCCCATTTATTAGAATATCGGCACTCACTAAAAATTCTAGTCTATGATCAAATTTTAATTTAACTCCGTGCATATAATACGTCGGAAATATGCGTCTTCTAAGTTTTTCTCTAAGTTCCATGAATTTGTTAATTTGTACACTATAATGAGGTAACTTAAGTTGGGCAATTTGAGTAGGGTAATAATACCCCTTGACTCTCTCCTACTGAGTTGATATATAAACATCTTCTATTGCACTCACCCTTTCCCTTCTTTTTAGGGTGATATATTCGACCATAATGTAAGACCATTCGAAAACCGTTCCGAACCATCGTAAACAGCTAGTTTAAGGTACATTTCAAAACATTGTAAAATGAGAACGCGGGGAACTTTATCACCTTCTCCTCGACCGCTAATACTATATATATTCTCCATTTATGCCACAATCTCATTTCTTTGGCATCGTGTATTTCACTTTCGTGATCCGTATTTTCTCTACTCTGACGCAACTACTCCAAAGCGCACGACTCCAGAAAGTTATTATGGTAATAGACATGATATTAGTGGTACAACATAAACGTTTAACCGCATCATTAAGAAAACCGAAAGAGCTTGCGACATCTTGTGTATAAACAACCCTGGCAAATAGTATAAACTCAAGTAATGTCAACTGATAACTGTAACGACGATTGAATGTTAAAACGAAAAGGTCCACTTTAGAAATTATTTTGTTGATCAAATACTGTGGCTTGGAAACACTACTACTAAATTTTGTTTATGTTAACCATCAGTCTTCTTACATTCTAATGTAAGCATTGTAATTAGAAAATTAAGTTTATTTTCACCATCACTTTTACAGCGTACACGTAAAACGTAAACAATCAAAGTGTAGAGGAATTGTTGGTAATTTTTGAAAACGGGTCATAGGGATTTAGCATTGTGAACTGGTTTCGAATATCTGCTCGCTCTTCAAGTGACAAAATGGTTTTGGTATCAAAACGCAGCTAAAATTATTGTGGATAGGGCTCGTCTATCAGAAATCAGCTGAATTACACGGTCTTTTGAAAATTCATCAATAAAAATTAGTAATTTCTGATGTTTATTTATTGTAACCCTTCCTATTTAATTTAGTTCTAATATCATTCGAAGCTGTTCCTGGGGAATAAAGCTTTTTATTTGCTTATTAATGACTTTCCTTTCAGCCTTATTGTCAAAACGTAGGAATGTTGATTGTTTAGGCAATCCTAATACTATTTTTCTTTCATTATCAAAACTTACTTTTATTTTATTGACAAATTTTTAAAAGGTTGCTTACGCAATAATTTTTAGCTTCATTTTTGATACCAAAACCATTGAACCTATGACCGGTTTTCAAAAGCACCACCCCTCTGCGTAATGCTATTAAATACGCATTTAATTTTAAATTCTAAATAACTGAGTATATTTGAATTCAATAAAATCGATTGCATTTATTCAAAAATAACTGAACAATGGGAAAAATTAGTTGAAGGATAAAATCGCCCCTTGTATTCGTAAGAAATCCAGTTACATTACGAATTGGCCAGGGAAAACTTAAACAAAACGAAGAGGAAGAAGAATAATTATATTATATCCTGCAAATTATTTGTTTTTATTATACCTTCAAATAAAAAATAGACATATTAAAATGAAAAAATAAATAGTTATTCTTATCATTGACTTTACTATTAAAAGGCACAAAGGAAGATAAACAGTAATCTTTGCAGATCCAGGGCGACAATCTCCCTTCGGTCGCAATGCAAAATCCTGGTTTGTGGACGGAGGCACAAAACACAAATATAACTTGTTGAGCATTCGGTTAAGCTTAAACTTTTGCTGACTGACTTAGAAAAATTAAGATCCAAGTGAAATTTCTGTTTTCTAAAGTGTTTATTTTCGTTAAATTTCATTGTTATTCTAAAAATTTTCAGATTCGTGAATTTCATAACGACTTTCTATTTTCGACAAATCATCTTAGTATCATCAATGGCCCTCTTAAGAAAAAATACAATACAATAATCTACCGATTTAATGTCGCTTAAGAAAACAATACTTTTGCAGGTTTTTATTCTTTCAGTAAATATCTATACTTTTAATAATGCATAATTTATTTTGTTAAAAGTGATCCCTAAGAAACTTATAATTATAATCAAATCTTGATATCTTAAGTTGCCCAGTTTATATAAAAAAGAATGAGATAAATATAATTATTACATGAGTAACTTCCCTTAATAACTAGGTTTATGGGTATATTTCATTTTCAAGATGATAAACTGTATTGAAAAGTATTTAATAAATAGATAGGTTTTTGTAAAATTTCATTATTATTTGTGTTAGGTATTTTGCGCCTAAAACATTTTTATAATTAAATTAATCAAAACCTATGAAAGTACTGCATGTGGGTAAAATATACAAAAGTATTATAACAAATTTTCATCAAATTAACCCAAGCAACAAGTGCATCCAATGGATGTTCATGGAGAATCCTGGTATGGATTTATCATCAAACATCCATAATCGAGGGCCTCATGCGTACAGGAGGTCCGTATATAAGTTCGCTGCACATTGATATATCACCTAAACAGACGTACATAGACTATCCACTTGTACCGGGTCGGAAGACGAATTTTGGATAAATTTAGAAAAAAACTTAACATAATTTGGATGCTTTTAGAACGTATATTGAAGCTTTGCATGGACTAAATTTCTACGCTTTATGGACTACATAGAAGCCCCACAAACAAAGCCCATATCTCCCAAATAGGACTAAATCCAGATTTTATTATGACGCTTTTAGGGATATATATTTAATGTGATGGGGGGGGAATGAGTGGATTTGTGGACTACGTTAGATGCTTGCGCCTACGGCCGTTGTGGGCGAAAGCAGAACGTATTTTAGGAGGCATATTTAATTCATAAGTGGACTGGAATTTGTATGCTTTATGGCCTACGTTAGGGGCCTCAACCATGCATC
>JALBCR010002292.1:0-91500 GCA_030710515.1 Abscondita cerata | reverse complement strand
GGTACACTCATGAAATTTAAAACTTGGACACCACAATTTCTGTAAACAAAAGTTTGCACATTGTGAAGCGGGCTTAAGGGTATCATTTACAATTCTAACAGCAGGTAGTCTCAGCAGGGGTTATCTTATAGAAGGACTGTAGAATGAATCATTACACTAAGCACGTTTTAGAAAATAGGTAATTTACGTTGCTTACTTAATTTTTTCTTTAAAGAATATATTTGAAGGTATCGCTAATTAAACACCATAGCTCGATTAATTATCGAATCAAAATTTTGTTTAGGAAATGTTTACAAAATAAAATTAGAAATAATTTTGATTTAAAAACGTCTACAAGCAATAACTTTTAAATTAAATCAAAAACTAAACATGGTTATTTGGGTTGACTGATTATTACTTATTTTTAAATAAATCTAACCTACTAATTATTGTAAGTTATTAAAAAATCATTAAACTCTCTATTCATAATATTTAGTCCTTACAAAATGTATATTTTATGACGTTTCATTTTTTTCTGTAGTTAATATAAAAGTGAAAATAAAAACTAAGGCAATTCTTATTGTCAACGTATATATTTAGTTTTTGACAAGAATTTATTACATAATTATAATTAAGATACCAAGTTATAGTTTAAAATTAAATGAAAACTTTTTTTTAAATAAAGGTATTACTATATAAATAAATATAAGAAATCAATAATGGGTGTGACCTCCATTATTATTGATACATTCTTGGAGGCGTCTGCTCATTGACGCTATCAAGGTATCAATATAATTAATATTAATCGTTTCCCATGCGGTATCAATGGCTGCAATTAGTGCATTACGGTTTACTGGTATAAAATTTGGCCCTTGTTGTCTTCGGATAACAGCAAGTATTCGAGCCCAAACATTTTCGATAATGTTAAAATCTGGGCTTTTGCTGGCCAGGGTAACAGCTCCAAGTTATTTTCGTATCCAATTGCGCACAACCCGCGAAGTATGAATAGGGGCGTTGTCCTTTAACAACAAAAATACATTATGAAAATGTTAATTCAACAGATCCCGAACTATTTTTGGAGAAAGTATAGTGAAATAAGAATACTTACTTGTTGGAAAATATAATCTTCGTCTGGATAAAACACTTCGACTGAAGGTTTCATAATAGTTTCCAAAATATCTAAATACGCAGCAGAATCAAGACGTCCATCGATAGCCCAACAAACTCCTGGACCCCGCGCGCTAACCCAACCCCACACATTCACAGAAAAATAACCACTTCGTTTTTAGGACATATGTGATTATTTTCGTAACGAGTTCCTTCCATTCTAAAAACTTTTAGTGGTCCATCGTTGCGGCTATTGAACGTTTTTTCGTCGCTAAAAATCACTCGATTCCAAAATTCCAAAGGTTCGTTCACATATCGCCTTGCAAATTCCAGACGACGTCTCATATTTTCGTCACTGAGAACTTTTCGCAGCAGCATTATACTTCTTTATTCCCATCTCCTTTAATCTTTTTGTGCAGTTATACGGCATCCGGAAAATGTGTATCTGCTATAGCCCTGAGTATGTAGCAAATGGTTGTTCTGTTACGTAATGAAACAACTCGAGATCTTGAGCACGTGTAGATACTTTAGGTCTACCACTTCCGATGGCTCTTTCCAAAGTGTGTTCAAGATTCCATTTACTCGGTAATGCCCTACGGTGCTTTTTGGTATATCTAACATACGTGAAATTTCACGCACGCTACGGCCCGCCGCTAATTCCGAAACAATCCGCGCTTTCAAATCAGCACCGAGATGAGGTGGCATTTTCACAACACTTGAAATTTTAAACTAAAATGGAATTTACATTTTACTTTATTTATTGGTTCACACTACCCCTTCTCAAACAGTAGGTAATTGTTTATTTATTACATACTTCTAATGACCAATGTAACAACCCTTAGAGCAATATGACTCAAAGGAAGTAAATTAAACAAGCAAGGATATTCTATTGTTATTGAAACTTATTCATAAAGTAAAAGCCATTTCCTTATAATGCTAATGGACAGGATTTTCTTTTAAGTATTAAGATTACAATAGAGGACTTATAAACTTTCGAAAATATCTAATTATAAATATTTACACTGCAATTGCGCTTTTTCCTTAATAATTTCTTAGCAATAACATACACGTTCTTGGTTTTAAGTTGTCATAAATTTGATATGATATAAATTTGTGTTTCTAATATTACATCACAAACTAATCTTTATTCGCCAAAAATTGTTGCTTAAGTTGTAAAGCTTCGTACACACCTGAACAACAAACCGAGCAACAAACATAACAACGAACCGAAAGTCAAACAGAACGACAAACGATCTTTTATGATTTCCACAATCCGAACAACAAACGGAACGTTTGTGCTGTTCCCATAATTATTTTCAGTAGTTTTCAGTTCATATATATTTATTATTGAGAAGAGAAAATTGCGGAAAACAAGAAGATAGTGCCAACCAAATTTTTACGCACAAAGAAGAGTAAAAATTATAATTTACTTCGCTTTTTTTTATTTTGAAATTTCCCGCCCAAATGATGCTAATAGGGACATCATTTTTTCTTGCATTCTTAAACACTGATTAATTTAAAACATTTTTCTTCTGTCAACTCCATAATATTACCTAAAACACAACAAACCCACAAAAGGGAGGACAAAAATAAATAATTTAATTCTCCCGCATAAGTTTGTTCGCCGTTTTGTTTAGATTCGTCCAAACCTGCAAACGCATTCGCGCGCATTTTCTTTGATGTCGGAGAAAAACCGACAAGTTGCGGGAACGCCGCAAACCGTTCGTGGAACAATCAGGACTTGCGAATCTGTTCTAAAATTCGTACGTAGCACCGTCCAAATTAATGTTCCGATTGCCGTTCGGTTCGTTGTTCTGTTTGTTCCTCGGTTTGTTGTTCAGGTGTGTACGAAGCTTTACAATAAGCATATTAATATGAACTATATCTTATGAAAGGAGAGTTATGTAACTATAATTAACGACTTAACGTTACGTTAGTAGATTCCATTTACTATTTACACATATTTTCTTGGAACATTCGATAATTAACTATCGGGATATGATGACCCTATACTTCGCAGGTTGTGCGCAACTGGATACAAGCAAATAACTTGGAGCTGTTACCCTGGCCAGCAAAAGCCCAGATTTTAACATTATCGAAAATGTTTGGGCTCGAATACTTGCTGTTATCCGAAGACAACAAGGGCCAAATTTTATACCAGTAAACCGTAATGCACTAATTGCAGCCATTGATACCGCATGGGAAACGATTAATATTAATTATATTGATACCTTGATAGCGTCAATGAGCAGACGCCTCCAAGAATGTATCAATAATAATGGAGGTCACACCCATTATTGATTTCTTATATTTATTTATATAGTAATACCTTTATTTAAAAAAAAGTTTTCATTTAATTTTAAACTATAACTTGGTATCTTAATTATAATTATGTAATAAATTCTTGTCAAAAACTAAATATATACGTTGACAATAAGAATTGCCTTAGTTTTTATTTTCACTTTTTATATTAACTACAGAAAAAATGAAACGTCATAAAATATACATTTTGTAAGGACTAAATATTATGAATAGAGAGTTTAATGATTTTTTTAATAACTTACAATAATTAGTAGGTTAGATTTATTTAAAAATAAGTAATAATCAGTCAACCCAAATAACCATGTTTAGTTTTTGATTTAATTTAAAAGTTATTGCTTGTAGACGTTTTTTAAATCAAAATTATTTCTAATTTTATTTTGTAAACATTTCCTAAACAAAATTTTGATTCGATAATTAATCGAGCTATGGTGTTTAATTAGCGATACCTTCAAATATATTCTTTAAAGAAAAAATTAAGTAAGCAACGTAAATTACCTATTTTCTAAAACGTGCTTAGTGTAATGATTCATTCTACAGTCCTTCTATAAGATAACCCCTGCTGAGACTACCTGCTGTTAGAATTGTAAATGATACCCTTAAGCCCGCTTCACAATGTGCAAACTTTTGTTTACAGAAAAAACAACTATTTTTGAGTAAGGTGTTTTGGTTGATGGAATTAAAACATAAAGCTGGGTGGAATTTTGTATGAGTGTGTTTTAGTGTGTGTTGTCAAGCGATAACCACTTTGTTAAGAGTGAAGAGGAAACGGAAAGACTTTAGGGTTGTACTTGGTATGGTAATCCCTGATGTTTTCAAATTCGATGCCAATTTCAAAATCTATTCATGCGATCACCAAGCGTTCGGTACTATCATGGATAGCGCAATTGTTTGATCCCTTGGGGTTGCCAGGCGTGGTCTCAATCACGTTAAGAACATTTGTACAAAAACTGTGGTCGTTGAGTTGTCATGGGATTCGGAATTATCAAATTACTTAAAAACTGAATGGGAAGTAGTGAATTAGCAAATGTCCAAAATGAATCGTTATCCCAATACGAGTTGACCCTGCTGACAAAACCGTAGAGTTGCAATTGTTAAGATTTTGTGATGCGAGTTCAATCGACTTATGGTTGCGTAATTTACTTGAGAGATCCAAATCCGCATCAGGAGATATAACGGACTTAAAGGTTAATTTGGTCCTAAAGGAAGGTTAGCTCCCATTACAAAAACGAATAAAACCAGAAAGCTCGTTACCGCGGTTGGAATTAAACGGGGCAATTTTTTACTGGCGGACAATATACATTTTGTCTTAAACGAATTAAAACTGAGAATTAATTCAGTCATTTGCTACTGCGATTCAACCTCGTGTTGTCGTGGATAAAAAAATCGTCGGAATCATTTAAACGATACGTAGCTAACAGAATTAGAATTATTCAGAACTCCTCGAATGAATTTAGTTTGGCGACATGTGAGTTCTCGTTGAAAATTCTTAAGTAGAGGCATGGCTGCAAGGGATGTTAGTCTTCATTTTGGTTAGAGGGCGCCGTAATGGTCAAAACAGTGTCTATAAGAATGGCCAAATTTTTCTACCCTGCAAAAAGACAGAAACTGATTTGTAAGGGAATTGCCAAAAACAAGAAAACTACTGTGTGCTTAAACGGTGACGACTTTATTTTTGATAAGTTTTCTAGTTTTAAAACTTGTACGATGTGGTTAACGTGGTGTTTGAGATTTCTCCATAACGCAAATTTAAAATTTAATAAAAACTCAAAAGCACATTGATGCCTGAAAAATAAATTCGGGGACAATTGTATTAATAAAATTTAGTTCAGCAAAATGAATTTTCGGTCAAAATTAAACACACACATTGGGTAGGGCCTAATGCTGAAACTAGATTCTAAAATTTTAGTTTTAATTCTTTTTGGGTCAAGGGGGTTATTAAGGTTGGAAGATCGTTTGCAGGAAGGGAAACTTAGCTTATAATAAAAAAGCACTCCCATAACAATAACAAAAATCACATTCTTTTTTGAATTAATTATTAGAGACGCCCATTTACGTAATTTACATGCCGGAGCTCAATTTCTAATGGGGTTAATTCAGAGTGGAATACTGGCCGGTTATCTGGATTACAGGTGATAAAACGATGCGATTGGAAGGTGTACGGTTTGTATTAGATTCAATCCGATCAAAAATAAAACAAATGATGGGTGATTTGCCCTCTACGCGAATAAATCCTGCCTGTCCCTTTCAATATACGAAGATTGATTATTGCGGTCCATTCAAAGTTAAAGGAACGCGAATATCATAATCGCAAGACGTACAAAAACGTACGTATGCATTTTCATATTGTCAAGTGAGCAAAGCGGTTCATTTTGAAATAGCATCTGATTTTGTCGGCCAACGCGTTTTTGAAATGTTTTAAAAGATTTATACTAGTAGGCGAGGTTTATGCTCCAGAGATAATCTCGGATAATGCCACTAACTTTGTAAAGGCAAATAAACATTTGGAAGAAGTCGCGTTTGGTTATAAAATCTCACACGAAATTTCGGAAGAATTTCAAAATTTCATTCCTAAAGATCTCCCTCATTTCGGTGGATTGCATGAGAGCGCAGTAAAGTTGTTTAAAATCATTTTAAAAGGTATTATACCAAAAAAAGCTTTTGTCATTGGATAATATGCAAACTGTTGTTTTCCAAATTGAAAGTCAATTATTAATTCCCGTCCTTTATTTCCTGCATCTGCAGATCCGGAAGATTTGGCAGTAATTACACCCGCTCATTTACTGATTGAAAGACGACTGGATGTGGTTCCTGAACCTATGATTTGTCATCAGGATACAAAATGCATGGACAATTATAACTACTTAAGAGTTTAGTAGACATGTTTTGGAAGACGTGGTCACGAGATTATCTGACAACACTTCAATCGCGCGTAAAATGGTGTACCGTGCGGAAAAACGAATTACAAGTTGGGCAACTAGTTCTTCTCCGAGAGAGTAATACACCTCCGCAGTGCTGGCGAATGGGAAGAATAATCAAACTTTGTCCAGGTTCTGATGGATTGGTACGAGCAGTCCAAATTAAACTGGCACTGGCAATACATCTCGTGCAGTTACAGAGTTATTGCCTTTGAAGATTCCATCATCTGGATATCAAGAAATCCAGCCGGGGAGGATGTTAGTAAGTGATAGCAACGCGTTATGTTCGTGGTACGATTGTTGTATGTTCGCTTTTGATAAGACATCATTCACAATTCAGACGTTGTATGTATTTGACAGTTGCATAAAGCAAATCGAAATTAAATAGTTTTACAGTCCACTTTTTTTTATAACAATGTGTTAATACAATTATTTATTTAAATTTTAGTTGAAAGTATTTTTACAAAAATGAAAATATATTAAACAAAAATTAAATGCTTATCTATTGTTTAAGAATAAGATACTCACTCATATCAGTTTTAGGTGACAATACAGAAAATAACTGCTTGCATGCTTTGTCGTTAATATTATTTTGGGAATAATGTTTAATTTTTGCTTTAAAGGTTTCCTGTATAAGAAATAGTAATCCTAAAACCGTATTGATTAAATAACAATTTTTAATTTGTAATACGTACCAAAACTTTTTTTGGGTGGAAATTGCTTTCAATCTCTGACAAAATATTAGGATAGTCTTAGGGAGATAAATTTGTACCATTATAGTGAATATCCTCCAAAATAACAGTCACCAAACTATCTCGACGCAGTTTATCTAAACATAAGTTTTTCTGTGATAATCCAAAATCGCTTTTCCTTTATTAGATTCTGTTAAAACTTCTTGTAAACTCTATAACATTACATATCAAAATTTAATTTAAACTTTGTAATTTTATTACCTTAGACAACTTTGATCTCTTTGTGGCAGTTGAATTTTCTAATGTAGAATTACTTTCAGAACTGTTAGGTGTGTTAGGTTCATTGTTAATCAACCCATTATTTACTTTAATAGAAGAGTTTGTGATAGAATCATTATCAAAATCATGCTAGAAAATAAAATAAATTAATGTAACTAAATATGAAAAGCCTTACTTCAGTTTTCTCCATTCAAACAACTTGGTTTGAAACCGGCTCTTACGCCAATATCGGCCATCGTGTCCTTAATATCTTCCTTCGAAAGGTAAACTAAAGATCGATATGACAAACCACAGGCTGAAAAATGACTTGGAGTTTATTTTATATATATCAACGACAAATGGTATAGGAAACGCTAATTTTCAAAAACACTTAAATAAGTTGAAAACTTGAATATTTAAGTATTAGAAACCCTTATAAAAGTTAAAAGGAAATTGTACCTACATTAAATTATGAACATCATGTAATGATATATTTATTAGTCAATCAATAAAATGGACTAAAGTGACAGTCTTTTATTTAAACCCAAGGATAAATTTGTTGTGATTAGTTCCATCAGAAAATATTTACTTTTTCTAAACCTTATATTTTAAGAAAAATTTAAATAATTTAAAACTCTGCATTTAGAGGAAACTCTTATGAAAGTATAGCTTAATTTTATGTACAATACGAAAATGCAATAATATGCTACTTTTTTTGGAACACTCCTTATATTTCAAGATAGTAGTACGGGTAATAACTGTAGCAAATTCCACTTTTCCAACAGATTTTTTAAATTTGATGTATCATTGACTCCTACATCTTCATTTGAAATAAAAATTGCTGACGTTTCTTCTAGTGAAGTGTTTCCTCCTCCTGTAATAGATGATACAGGAAAAATAACCCTCGGCATCCATATTATAGAGCAATTGGTGGTTTCTTTGGGACATCCTTTAACAAAAGATTATTTTTACTATGTATTCACAATTATTGCAAAATGGTTATTTTAATGTATTTTTCAGTAAATGAAATGAAATGAAGCATAAACAATAATCACAACGTAAACGTGTGAACTTCATGGCGACGCACATTCTCAACCACTGCAAGAGCAAGAGTCTGTAGTACAGAAATGATAATGTTTTGATGAATAAGCTTCAAAAATAAAAGATCTACTTTGAAAGTGAAATCAGATCTTTAAAAATACGCTGCTACTTTTGT
The DNA here is from genome assembly GCA_030710515.1 of Abscondita cerata. Lineage (NCBI taxonomy): Eukaryota > Metazoa > Arthropoda > Insecta > Coleoptera > Lampyridae > Abscondita > Abscondita cerata. The sequence goes on along the minus strand of JALBCR010002292.1, from coordinate 83,011 downwards.
ATTGTAAGTCGCAGAGTAAATATAAAAACTCAACATTGTTTTGAACATGTTCACTAATTTTATATTTAATGATTATTGTAACAACAATAGACTAATCTGTTTGTAGGGGAAACCGGGCAGGTTGTCGCACGGGTTGGTTGTCACAAAGGTCAATGCTCAGCCGTTGTTACCACCTGGCACCCGTGACGAATGCCAGCCATTGTTCAAATGAATACGCGTGTGTGTAATTCTTTAAACGTGTCCTTTACAATCCTCTAGATTTTATTGACATTTTTGTGATTTTGATGTCGTAAGTATTACTTTTAAACTCTGTTTATTTCGTTTCATTAATTTTTATCGGTATTTCAAATATTTCATTGATTCAATAACTTTGCATGATGTTACTAGATATAAAATTTGAGGTTAGGTTAGATTGTAGACTATCCTATTCCCGCCAAATTAAGTTTTGTCTAAAATAACAGTTCGGGGTAGGTTGTCACAAAATGTGGATGGTTATCACATGTGACAACAAACCCCAGCAATTTGTTCAAGTTCTTTTCTCGTTTGTTTCAGATAAAGGATGGTCAGAAACTTTAAAAAAAGACAGAACGAGGGAAACTCCTGCAGCCGTTATGCTTGCGGCAGTAAGAAGAGTTAAAAGGGCGGACTTTCAATTCGTGAAGCTGCTCGTGAAAATAATATCAACTATCGAACTTTTGGCTAGATATTGCAAAAATTTCTCAAGACGAAATTGAAGATGCGAATAGAGTTCTTCCTTCCATCCACGTGGGTTACTATCCAAACAGGAAAATTTTTTTCTGATGAAGACGAGACAAAATTAGCTGATTATATAGTCCAAGCTTCGGAGGCTTACTATGGTTTAACGCCAAAGGAAATCAAAACTCGCTTACACTCCTTGCATTGCCAATTCCATTCCAAGTCCTAAATCTTGACCGAAAATAAGTGCGCTGGTGACGATTGGTTTGTTGATTTTATGAAGAGGCACAATACTCTTTCCCTAAGAAACCTGAAGCAACCAGTTTAGCAAGAGCGACAAGCTTCAACAGAACGAATGTGAAATCTTTTGAACGGTGCTCGAAGACATAATTTTGAACCTCATCAAATTTGGAACATGGACGAAAGTGGGGCTACTTCGGTTCAAAGACCTGATAGGATTGTTGCTCGTAAAGGAATCAAACAAATTGGTGCATTAGTTTCTGCTGAAAGGGGTACGCCTGTAACTTTGGCTTCAGCTGTCTCTGCGACTGGAAATCATATCCCACCATTCTTTGTTTTTCCAAGAGTCAAATTTCATAAACATTTCATAGATCGTGTGCCTCCAGGTTCTGATGGAACTGCAATAAATCTGGTGGATGCAGGAAGGCGATTTCTACCTATTTTTACGACATTTTCATAAGCACGTGAACAGCACACCTGAGAGACCATGTCTGCTTTTTCTTTATAATCATGGTTCCCACCTCAGCGTAGAAGGGCTCAACTTTGCTAAAAGTAATGGAATCGTTATGCTAACCTTTCCCCACACTGTTCGCACAAACTGCAGCCCCTCGATCGTACTGTTTTCGGACCACTTAAGAAATATTTTAACTCAGCTTGTGACGATTGGATGCTGAACAACCCTGGAAAACTATGACAACCTATGAGATTCCACAACTCATTGGTCGCCCATATCCACTTGCAATGACTCCATCCAATATCACATCAGGATTCCGGTGCACGGAATATGCCCAATCAATGGTGACATTTTTACTGATTTCGATTTTGCACCAAGCAATGTCACTGACAGAGAGCTGCCTCCAAACCTGGTTTCCAGAGCAGCATGAAAACCAGCTTCCAGAGCAGCTTGAAAACCAGCTTCCAGAGCAGCCTCAAAACCAGCTTCCAGAGCAGCTTGAAAACCAGCTTCCAGAGCAGCCTCAAAACCAGCTTCCAGAGGAGCCTCAACCCGGGCCTAGCAAACCACGTAAGTCACCGATTGAAGTGAGACCTTTGCCGAAAGTCACCAACAGAAACTACAGCCGAAAAAGAGAAACAGCAATTTTAACAGATACGCCGGTCAAAAGAAAACTGGAAGAACAGGCTGAAAAAGCAAAGCAAAAAAAATGAAGAAAAGTCTTTTTAAAGGTAGGCCTACTGCAGAAAGAAATGACATGCAGAAAAACAAGAAGCGAATCACAAAGAAGAAAGACAATCAAGATTTGAGCAGCGAAGACGATGATGAAGACTGTTTTTGTATAGTTTGTTTAGAGGCGTTTTCTAACAGCAAATCAAGGGAAAATTGGATCCAGTGTGTAGAATGCAGAAATTGGGCTCATGAATTATGTACCCCGGGATGTGTTTTTATACTTGTCATAACTGTGAAAGTGCAGGCGAAAGTGACTGATGAATTTTTTACTCTTAAATATTCACTTAAGTGTTTCTTTACTTAATTTACCTTACTGTTTTCAATACGTACATTTTTATTCCTTTTGTAGCCTACCTTGATTAAAGTAGTATGTATTGACAAATTTTTTGACATTTTTTCGTTCTTAATAGGTCGTATCTACAATTTTTGAAAAATTTAAAATGTCATTTTTATCCATTTAAATAACCTGTGCCAACCAACCTTGAGTCATGTGACAACCAACCCAGGGTCGGGGGTAGGTTGTCACAAAAATCGGCTCAGACAGTTTTTGTTGTTGTAAAGAACCCTTTAAAGTTATAGTCTTAAAACTTGGAAAAACAAAGTAAAGGATAAATAAACTAAAAGATAGGCTATTGACAAAAACAGTAAATGTTAACTCGGCCTCTCCAAAAAAAAAAAGCAAATTTTGTGACAACCTGCCCTGGTCTCCCTATTTACTGTGCTTTTTTTGTTTCAAATAACACTTAAAAATGAAATTGCTATTATTTTAATATTGTAGTATTTAATGTCGTAACGATGCAATAATACATATAAACAAAATATAACATTTTAATTTTTTTAACCAAACAGTAACTTATTATTATTTTAACATGTTTCACACGCTTTTAAATTGTAAGATTTTTCTGAGTGTGGTTGCATACATGTAGACTAATTTCTTTCATTTCGTTGATCATAACATTAAATAAGAAAACTTAAAAATTGTATTAATTTTAGTAATCTGACTGGTGTTCAGGGGAAAAAGAAAATGAAGTTTACAGTACACGAGCTGCTGCTACAATTGCAATTAATGATTCAAAGTTACGATAAATATTGATCTCATAAACAAACGCATTAAAAGTAAATGATACGCATTAAAACAAAAAACAAAACTTACCTTTCAAATTATATGTTGTAATGGTAATTTCAACAATCTTCTTTTCAAAGCATTATTTTGTTCATTACACGCAAATGTTCTGTTTTAATATTTTGCTTACTTACTCTTTAATTAGTTGTTGGCCTATTATCACATTTGTTAGTTTCAATTGCTTTCGTCTTCATCGTTACTAGTTAGACACTATGCATATCGATTATGATGTTCTGCTAACACGGAAATTATACCGACAAAACTTTTATACGCCATTTTGCAATCTAGAGCTATTGTAAATATTATATTACCTGTCGATTACAGGGTGGAAACAAAAGAGAATTTTTATTTCTTGAGTTTTAAATATATTAGAACCTTTAAAGAAATGGTTGTATACACTTTGAAAAAAATATCAAGATTGCCTTACATCGTCTTCCTAGTAATTCAAAATATTTGTATTAATAATTAACTTTCAACAAAGAGGTCTCGTTATTGACAATATTTATTTTATTGACCACACACATTAACATATTCTTTATGTATTTCTAACAGTTTAAACAAAAAGGACACAATACTCATATCGTAATCGATATGTTAAAAAAACCTTTGAATAAAAAAAGTCATACAATTTCAAAACTCGATAATCACACATCGAAAATGAATTGTTCTAAAAGCTTGTAAATATACATTTGGTTGAAAAGGAAATATGTACTTTCTTTCAACGCGACCTTATAGCCAAATGAAATCAATTCGTCAGTATTATTTAATGAAAACAACAAATATTTGCTGAAAAGTAACTGAACTCATAAAGGAAAAAGTCAATATGATGCAGATAATTAAAATTAAATTTAGTAAATTAAGAAATTAGCAATTTTAGTCACTTTTACTGAAAGTAGTTTCACCATCCAACAAAGTTTCTAAAACTTCATTAAGAATTTATCGCAATCTCACAATCTATTGCACTTATATTCAAAATTACACTTTCTTGTGTTCCCAAACTCAATTGTCAATTCAATGGAATTAAGGTTACAATGTTGCATTTAATCAAATATTGATATATTTTGTTTTGTTTGTTTTGTTTTTGTTTTGTTTTATTCATGCCATTAATATCTACAGGTACTTTACAATCGTCAAAAAAATAATGTATAATAGTTTTAAAAATCATAATTAAAAAATTCTGTGAGCGAAAAGGGCTTTACAAAGTTTATTTACATCATACCATAGTACAATTAAATTTCTGATCATCCAGGTAAAACACCTGCATTCACAAAAAAAACGATCGTACGCTCAGAGTAAGACAAACCCCTACTTTTCTGAATATGCCAACACTTGACCGAGAGTTCAATGTTTTATTTAAGTACTAGCTGACCCAGGCCCCTAGGAGCCTCACGAACGAAGTAACACGGTTCCCCGCGTGCTACCTATCCTACCAATGCAACAGCACGCCGCGGTATACTGAACACTGACCCAGTACTGAGTATGCTTGTCTGAAATTATATTTTTCTTATCACCTCGGTCCGTAAATAAGCGAGTTGTGGTTAAATTATGGCTCAATTTGTTTGTATGGACTATTTTTAACGTTTTTTTTTGGCTCGACTGCATAATGAAACCAAGTTTATTTAATGTATGAATGTAAGCTTTCGCGGCTGTTGTCACTAAGATTATTGTCTTCCGGGTTGAGCAGTGTTTGTCCTTCCTTCCTACGTTCTCTGCTTGACGTTTCGCTAACCATGCTGTTAGCTTCTTCAGAAGTTACTCTAAAGACTGATATTGTTGTCTTCTGCTCCTCGTTATATACCTATGTTCCGTTACGGTTGGTAGAGGTCGATCAGTGACGGGTGGTTGGGTTTCGATGATTGGTTGATCTTCTGTTTGGTATCGACTAATTTTGTGGCGACATTTGTTTTCTTTGTTTTTGTGAAGCGTTAGTTTCCACGTGTTGCTTAATCGGAGAACGGAGATTTCTACGAACAAAAATCAGGTGCAGCCATGGGATCACCATTATCACCGGTTATTACGAATATCTTATGGAAGCTTTCGAGGAAGAAGCCATTCAATCCAGCGAACAGAAACCGAAATGCTGGTACAGATACGTGGACGATACCTTGTCATATGGCCTCATGGGAAAGAAGCACTTACTGTATTTCTTAACCACCTCAACACTCAGCACGAAAAGATCAAGTTTACCATGGAGACAGAAGAGAATAAGGAGCTTCCCTTCCTGGATGTTCTAGTGAAACGAGGGGATAACAACAAGTTGGCTCATAGTGTATATCGTAAAAAGACACACAGAAAAGAAATAAGAGCCGCCTGTCGCAGGAAATCCGAAAAAGAGAAGGAACAGGTCACCACCTACGCTCGTTTGCCATTCATTGCTAGAGTAACTGACAAATTAAGAAAATCATTGGAAAAGAAGATTATCGGTGTCAGGTTTGGAACGGTTAGAAAAATCCAGCAACTACTACCTTCTAATAAAGATAACCTGCCGAAACTCTCAACAAAAGGGGTCTACCAAATTGATTGTTCATGTGGAAAGGTCTACATTGGTCAAACCGGACGCAACATAAAATGTAGATTAAAAGAACATCACCGAGATGCCAGTCCAGAGCGGTAGATAAATCAGCAATCGCAGAACATCTACACGAAAATGGAAAACACATCATCAACTTCGAGGAAGCTAAAGTTCTATCAAGGACTAACAACTACTATCCAAGGATAATCAGAAAATCCTTAGAAATTATGAAAAATAAAAACAACTTCAATCGAGAAGACGGTTACCGATTAAGCAACACGTGGAAACTAATGCTTCACAAAACAAAAACAAATGTCGCCACAAAATTAGTCGATACCAAACAGAAAATCAACCAACCATCAAAACCCAACCACCTGTCACTGATCGACCTCTACCAAACGTAACGGAACATAGGTATATAACGAGGAGCAGAAGACAACAATATCAGTCTTTAGAGTAACTTCTGAAGAAGCTAACAGCATGGTTAGCGAAACGATAAGCAGAGAACGTAGGAAGGAAGGACGAACATGGCTCAACCCGGAAGATAATAATCTTAAAGTTTATTTAGGTCAGATAGATGCTTTGGTTCGCAAAACGCTCGCCGTTACGCGTGTGAGTCACCAAGTTTGTGTGTAAACCAATTTTTTTGGGTGGAATTGAACCCTCTACAACTAAGCCATTCGAAAATTTGCAAAATTACGATTCTCTTTGTTTTTGAACCATATTTCTAGCACAAACAGATAATTATGGAATAATAAGATTTTGTTGATATTACGTTTTAAAAAGATTTCAAAGCTGAATGGTTCGTGAAAGCGTGCTATGACCTATGTTTAATTTAGGAAATTAAACAGATCATAATTATATGTAATTTCATAATATAATTTAGTTGATTACAAAAGAAGGTAAACATAGCGAACCCACATTAACCAATATAGATACAATTACAAACCACCGTAGTAAGGAATAAAACTGGAACAGTAACAAGTCAGCATAAGTGCAAACTTGTAATACTAACAATTCCAGCAATTGTTAAACACCTTAAGTAAATAGATTAATATAAATTGTAAAGTATGAAATAATTGTTTTATACGTTCATAGTGTTTTACTCAAACTCAAACTCTCAGTTGCGTAAACAACCCAACCCACCAAATGCTAAACCATTCAAAATTTGCAAAATTACGATTGTTATGTTTTTTATTCATGTTTTTGTAATACGATTCCGAGTTATAAAAATGTAAAATTACAGTATTTCTTATTGACAATGTAAAATTGCTTAAAAAATTTTAAAAAGAAAAATTATGTGACAGGGGCAAAAAACGAAAGTTTTTCTTAAAATAAACTCTTCTTTATTGATTATAATTTGTGAAATTATGGCATGTTTTAGTTTTTGATTGAAATTTTTTCGAAAAAGTTTTTCGCTTATAACTTTTGAAAACACGTGCAAGGTCAAAAAAACTGAAACAGCCAAAAATGTTTATTTCTTTATCCGCGTAAGATTCTTTTGAATTTTAAAAATCGATCCACAAATACATGAGTTGTGTCAAATTACTGCTTAATTTGTTTGAAATTTTGTTGACTATTTTTAACGTTTTTTTTAACCTCGAAGATGCCTTCGTACAAAAAAAAATCTAAAGCAAAAATAAAGACACATCTTTGTAAACTCGAAACTTTTTCGAAACGACGATATCCCGAGCCGTTTTAATGTGAGACGAATTTGAAAAAGGTCAATTTTTGCATCGAATCTGTTCCTAGCAACGTGAACAAAGAAGCGAGGTGATAAGAAAAATATGTAAAGAAAAATATAAGTTAAGATTGTGGGTTTCTTGTTTTAACCCAAATCATCGACGTCCTTGGTTTTACATATGTAATTAATTATATGTTTTATTAAATAAAAATTTTGAGTAGGTGTACTCAATGTATCTAGCACTGTCCTGAAGCAGCATCCATCTTGAACCCGTAACGCTGCTAACCACTATAAAAAGAGTTTGATTTCTTCACAACTTTTTATATAAAAGATTCAGTACTGTTACCTCGCCACCCAGGTACGAATAAATATATATTAAAAATTAGTGGATTAATAATACAGATTTCACCTATTTATACTTATGTTTGACTTTACTTAACTGTACCATTGACTTTTTCTTATCAATTTGACACACCTAACCAAATTAAGAATTCAAGAAATTTAAAACTGAAAGAAGTTTATTTAATGCTTGATTATCACTGTCATAAAGTTGCAACTCAGCGTGATTCACACTAATTTGCGCAAAATAATTAAAATGGTTTTCTATCGGAATACATTTGATTAGAGGCCGAAGGAATTAAATCGAAATTGGAATTAATATTGCTCTTTTGTCGAAGAGGAAAATGTACAGTACAATACCTGTGCAAAAGCTGCCTAGATCGGTAACAACAGAAACCGAAAATATACACTTCGTAGATTGGTTTACTATTGTTTCGTATGAAAATTTCAAAGCTTTTTTCGGTAAAGAATTACAGTGTTATTCAATGATATTATAAAAGAATTCTCTAGATAATGAAGTAAGTAGTTGGGAAAAAATTCTTTGAGGTGTGAGTAGCAGTTTTATAAGTTCAGTAAACCATGAAATGGGAACAGATGTGGAACAGAAAATTTAAACATATCATTTAAAACAATCGTTTAAAGAAGTATTTTTGAAATTTGGACAGTGCCTATTTGTTTAATAGCATGGCATAGGTACTCAACATCCTCAACATCCGTAACAACAAAGGTATTCACATAAATGTACCAAGCGGAAATGATACTTATGAAGCGTGTTTGTGATTTATCAATTATCAAATTAAAACTAATTTAAATTATGTACAGTTTTATATGAATTAAGGCTTCCACGGCCAGAGTCATTATTGGAACAAAAACGTCTTCCGAGATTGGACAGTGTCGAAAAGGTAACCGTAGTTCTCAACGTTTTGCCATCTATCGTAAGGGGCTTCATCAGACCCAGAAACTTGAAAGAAACAAAAGAAAGTTCAAGGTGGACAACTAAAAGTCAGGTAACCAACTTGTCGACCAAGCCAGACTCTAGACTCCGTAAAGGTAGAAGAGAAAGCGTCACGGATCGCTAACTTCGACGCTTGATTGATTCAAAATAGAGAAGGGAGTGGGGGTTAACAATGGAATCCACAAAGGTGAAAGTTCGAAACCACGGTCGCAATTAAAATTGATTGAATGCTTAATGATTTCAATACTCTAAGCTTGCTATTCGATCAGTAGCCTTGTGAATGTCAGAGATAAAGGCTGAAATTGTTTCTAAAGTGGTAGAAGTAATCTCTTTTAAACTTTAAGGGCAAGAATGGAAGTGGCGTTTTTTTGATAACTTGTTGGCTATAACCGCTTGCAATGAGAGAATTCGTTAGATGACGCAGTTCCAAATTGAGATTGTCGTGTCGGCATATAGAAAATGCTCAAGAAACTAGAGATTCAACAACAAACGTTTTTGAGCAGGATGGTCGTGTAAAGAGCCATGTATGATCTATTAGTATGCGTGGGTTTGTGATACACCGAATGACCTAATTCACCGTTGGGTTTCCGGGTGACAAATACGTTAAGGAAAAAAAGACGATGATTTTCTTCAATTTCCGTAGTAAACTTGATGATAGTATGTTGATTATTGAGATGGTCAAGAAACGTATCTAAAAAAAGGCGACCATGTCAAATGATGAATGAATCGTCAACATACCAGTATGGTTTCAACCCAAAGTTTCCAACGCAACGGTTTCAAAGGCTCCATTAAAATGTTGGCGACAACAGAAGATAAAAAAGGATCCCGTAGCAGCAACTCAAACCTGTTCGTAAAGTTATTTAGAATTGAAACAATTTGACAAAAGACACTTTTGTATGAGTGATATCAATCCTTCACCTTTACCACATTGAAATAATATTTGTTCGATAATTGCGAGAGAAAACGAAAAACTTTTGTAAAACAATGAAGTAACATCGAAACTAACAAGGAGATCATCAGAAGGATATAAGATGTAGGTATAGGACATGGGATGTAGGATATACGGTACAAATTATTCAGAAATCGCAAGAAAATTCCAACAAAAATATTTATTTTTCGATAATGTTTAATAAAAAAAAAAACATTGTTGTTTTTTGCCATTCATTTCAGTTTTGTTAGAAAGGTCTTGCAGTAATGAAATTTGTTGTGAGAGCATCTGATTTTCTAAAGACCATACTATACAGAAACTGATAATAATATCTTTGAGGAAATTAATTATTCTATTAAAAATGAAGCAAACAGTTCTGAAAGTGATGCTGAAGCTCCACATACCATCAAGCAGAGAAGCTTCAACGCTTATACTGGGTATCCAGAAACTCTTCTGCCAAACGGAAACTACATGTACTAGAGGTTACTTTATGTCGTTTTAACTCAAATTACCTTAATCCAAAAATGTTTCGTAAGTGAGCTACAGCCTTTTGAAGAAGACATCTTTATATGAGTTTTTTTTAATCATTCAAAAATGCTGTTAAAATTAGGCAGTCTTTAGGGAAAAGAATGAATATTGACACAAATGGTCGTCATTTAGAGCATCGGTTGTAAACTTAATTATCTTATTCATGTTGTTAATTATCTTTATTTTTTGTTTTTTATTTTAATGTTAATTGTTGATTTATACCTTCACGAATAAAATTATTTTAAAATTTCTAAAACAATGTAAACAACTTAATTCTTACGACTTTTATTATCAGTATCTGTGGATTTTGTTAATTTTTTAAAGCCAACTTGATATTACAGATACAATTTTATAATACAACATGATGTCATGTTAGAAACACAAAAGGTTTAATTTTATTTTTCTCGAAAACGGTTCATGATATAAATTTCAAAGAACACAACATTTTTTATAAAATTATCTTGAATTTCTCGAATTTGGTGTAATATAAAAAAAATAGAAAATAAAACATTTTTAATAAAAATACTGTTGGTCTCCCTCTTCTGATTTACTTGTGATGGTTTTAAAAAAATTAATTACAAGGAATGACGGGTTTGTAATCGTTTATTGATTATACAAAGTTTGAAATTTTTAAGTAACGGCATTTTTGAATGATTTAAAGAAAACTCGTATAATGATGTCTTCTTCAAAGCTCAGTTAGGAAGCATTTTCGGATTAAGGTAATTTGAGTTAAATCGACATAAACTAATCTCTAGTACCTGTAGTTTCCGTTTGGCAGTATATACTCTAGACACCCTGTATATGCGTTGAAGGCAGTAACAGCTTTATTGTGCGTGATGGTATGTGGAGCTTCATCATCACTTTCAGAACTGTTTGCTTGATTTTTAATAGAATAATTGATTTCCTCAAAGATATCATCATCAGTTAAAAAAAAAGCTTCGGTTTCATTATCTCCGGTAAGTCATTTATCAATGTCTTTCGCTGTGAGTTGTATATCTTCTGTGAATTTATTACTCAAATCTATTAACTCATTCACTTCTGCTACGAAAATTTGATCTTCTTCTTCTTGGATAAAAGCGATAATGGAATGATGTCATCTTCATCATCAGAAAATTGCACATCAGGGTTTAGTAACACGATTTTCATGATTTTCTTATAATCTCATCACTTATGCTTTTTTCAAAGAATACCCAATATCTTTCAAGTTGATTTTTTCAATGTTGAAAAGATATCCATCTAAGAATCCACGATTGCTCTAAGCAATTTTTTAATAAAACAGTCCAATGGCTTGAATTTTGATTTATTGATTAAATCAACAGTGTACAATATGAGGGCATGTACATAACGGTAAGTAGACCAATATCCCTGACTAGAGTATTGTTTAGCAATAAAAGTGCTTTTTGTAGTAAATCTAGTTGCTTCAGGTTTTGCTTAACTAGCGGCGCAAACCACTCACGAAAGGTATGTTTTGTAATCCAACATTTTTCTGCCCTTTGTAACAAACCGGGATAAAATGATTTCCAAAGGCTCTATGTTTGGCAGCTTTTGCAATTACAAGGGGTTTGAGTTTGTAACTTCCCGTAGCATTGTCACATAGTATGAAAGTTATTCTTTCTTTGGAAACATCTGCGTTATAAATCTGATCGAGGTCAAAGTCTATTACTTTTATTTTCCTTGACAGATTAATTAACTCAGTCAGATTTTTCAAGCAAGCTCGGACTGGCTTCAAATTCCCAATGCTACAGCTTTTGGCAATAGAGCGAATACTTTGTCCAGATTAAAGGAGATTATTTTGGAAATTTTTTATCTACATTGCACAGGTTGCTTAAAAAACGACACAATCTATATAAAGTTAACAGAGCTACTGACGTCGATCAGTCACGGCGCAGCGGCGCTCCACATACTGAAAATGTAAAATCCCGTTTGAGTAATTGTGGAAATGCGCAAGTTTGCCAATTTACATTGAGGTGTCCGGATAGCTGAGGAGAGTCTGGATTATTGACTGCGCGAACCGAGTGCCCGGATTACTGGATGTCCAAATTAAAGTGTGAGTGGATTAAAGAGGTTGCACTGTATTTTTAACCAAGTTACGTACAGTAAACTTGAACTGTGGTTATCATTTTATAACGTAATACAGTAAAAGATAGCTCTAAGACAATTACCCGAAAGACACTTGCCGGGAACATAATTTTCCGAAAAAAATTACTGGATACATAATTGTCCGAATTCGAATTTAAAGATTTGAAAGTTAATTACGGCATCTAGTGATATTTAATAATTTAGTTGCAATAAACAAAAACATTTTGAAAACAGCTTTACGGAACATTACACTGATTAGTGTAGGTATATGACAATCAGGTTGGATATGTAATCTGAAACTTAAATGTGTATGTTATAGGAAGTGAGCAATTTCTTTAAAATATTGTTATGATTTATTTGTAATCAATAAAATAAAAGTATCTCAGTGCTAGATAACCCCCCCGTGGGAACTCTTAATTAGTCGGAAGTAGTCGTGGGTGGATTGAAAATCATTCACAAAGAAGGTCTCTACACTGCTCGGAAAATGTATAAGGCGTTACCTAGGATTCTGTAAGAGAAATATCTAGAGCCACTAGGTACTCGTAGAAACAAAAAAAAAATAAACCATATGTGCCTAGAAATCAGTATATTGTGTTAGCGACTAGACTTCAATTTACACATCGAGACACACATAACCATACAATAGACAATATCAAATAAAATCAATAGCATCAATAGTTCTCAGATACTAATCATTCACGAGAACGAATTCCCAAATTAATATAAATTCGAGGCATAAACGCCCCCAAATAGGTTAGCTGATTAGACAGTCGCGAACATCGATGAATCCTTACACGTAATTCACACGACAAACTCTTGTTCAAAAGATACTTAAATCAATTACGACGAGTACCGGACCGTGGTCGATTATTTAAATGAGTTCAAAACGCACCTAAATGATTGTACTGAAAGAATCCTTTAAGTTTACATAAGAATAAGAATAGGCGCAACAAAAGATACGTTGTTAAACTTTCAACCACGATACAAATACATATGACGCTACAAAATTAATTAATGACATGCATAAAGAAATAACTTAGCTCGTGTAACTAGGAAGTCTTCCGGGTTCGACAGTTAATCGCTAAAGATAACAGCTCTCGTATCCAAATCCAGTATCTGAGTATCCACGAAGAGAAGAAACTAAAATGGACTCAACTGATAACAGTTGCTGGGCTGCACCAATGAGTAGATAACCGGCTTATCTTGAGTGGTAGCCCTGACTCGACGATGGCCTCCAAGAAAGTTGATTAACCATATAAGTATAGTTAACTTTGTAATTAGTTTCCAAAGTTTTCCAGTAAATTCCTATGGTAGTGTGATGCCCACTTTGATAGGTTATAATTTTGGATTATTAATATTGCCATTATAACCTAATTCAATATTCGGCGACAAATTACCACGGAGTATGTCAATCGAACGTCCACAACGAAAGGAAACACCAAAAAAAAAGGTGCCTAGAATTAGAACAAATATTTCACTAAAACAAAGAAAAGTAAAAGAAAGAAAGCTACTTACACTGGTATCGTAAGCGAAGGTTTATTTCCTAATTAGAATGGGACAATTTTACTTCACTCGCTATTATTAAGCACGTGTCCAATTGTTGAACTTTTAGACAGCATTTTCGAAGTACACCCTTTCACAACGACGATTTAATAGGAAAAGAGCGTATCATTTTTGCAAATCCACGAGGTGTCAATTTTAGAATGCACAGATGCCCGATCGAACGGCAACTCTAAGCAGGTAAAATCCCCAAACGACACAATATAAGAGTGCATACTCAGACGCATTAGCGTAAACACGACGGCTTATACTGTAGGAAGAAAATTTGTTAATAAACCAATTATTTATGGAATAATCTCGTCAGAATATTTTCAAATCAATAAAGTATCTGGTTATACCGGAAGTCATAACATATCCATTAATTTAAATAAAACAAACACAAAATTTCTGAAGAAAAATTATTAACATATCACAAGTCAAAATAAATTATTTGTTAGACAGATGACATTTTTTAATACTTTGACAAATGTTGGAAATACAAATACACCCATTTCTTATGATATGCTGTCGTTTTTGAACTAAATGTTTTATGGAATTGTTAGTAATCTCCGTAAAATAAGTATGTTGAATTGCAAATGTAATTTAATACTGTTTTACCAGGTGTTTAGAAAACTAGGGCAAAATACCAAAAACTTAAAAAGTCAAATATTTAATTTTTTTTAATTTAAGCTTTTAAAACAACATTCACATTTGCATTGCATCTCAATAATCACCTTTATTAACAAGACGAATTCATAAAAGCAAAGCATTTTTTTTGACATATGATATACCAATAATTTCTTCTTCAGAATGTAGTAAGATATTCAAAAGGTAAAATTATGGAACACTTCAGAATTGTACTATCGCTTTATATACTGTGAATTGTATATAGCGAGGTTTTCTTTCAACTGAACATAGGAAATGCAGTACAACTAGTTTGCCATTGATTGACAAGGAATTTTTAAAACTGAACATAGGGATATGAATGAATAGCCTGTGTCCGATTTATGTCAATCATTAAATATATTAAAGTTTTGACGAATTCTTCCTTGTATATAGTCCAAGATTCGTCGCAATAAAACAAATTTTGTCAAACATTTTAATGTACTCAATTATTGACATACATCAGCCAAGGTTTGCTCATTAGAATGCTTTTCTAGAAATATTACATTTTGCATTTCCTATGTTTTTTGTAAAAAATCTCACTGCAGCTGACAGAATAAGATTAATTACAATTTACTATTTTTAATGGATCAGAAAAGTCAATAAAATGTGATAAAATTTTCAATTTGAAAGCTTAACTCAAAAACTACTAATGCAATTTTAATGAACCGTGGGGTTTAGACGTTTTTTTATAAAACCGGGTATTAAATTTTGAGTAGCCGCATTTTGTTCAATTTTGATGTAACATTACAACATTACAATATTACTCGGTGGTTTTTTGCGATGAGAATTGCAAATTCGTTCTCATTTTTGTGGTTAATTACAGGAAACGCCACTTACTGCACTTTTTTTTAATTTAAAATGTCCTAATTTTTTTGTGCCTTTCTTTATGATATTTTTTATTTGAATATTTTATACTCCAACTTCTTTTGTCCCAAAAAGGTATACTTAATAAATGTCGCTAAGAGTAACAGTTTCTGAGATAATTGGATTTTTGGTTTATCTTTAATTAAATAGACAAATTTGTCATTACCTTCCATAACACCTTATCTAGGTTTAGGACTGGTCAAAATTAATAATTGAACGTGTTGAACATTTATTGTGAAACACAACCACTTAAGTTAAGTTTATCTTCTTTTCTTTATCTTCTTGGTCACTTTGCTTTTATATTATATCGGTTGTTGCTCTTTTGGTCTTTAACTTTATAATTGTTGTTTACCCGTTGACTTTTAAACACGGTCAATTATTAATTTGGACCGGTCTCCAATTTCGTGCAAATAATAACTATTAAGAAAATTATCCAAGAAAAACTAATACAAAATAATAACTTTGACGTTCTGTATTTTGGAAACTACAATATTACTTCTAAATAGCAGCCACTAAAATTTGCTGCAAAACTGACTGGTATATGGAGGCGGCTGTTATTGCGTAAAACTTCGGATTCTTCTGCACCACTTTCATTGTTCGAATCACAACCTTCACTATAGTCTAATTCACTGATTATATCTTGAATATTAAAATTGGGGCTTTCGGTCAAAATAACACAATCAATAGATGCATAATACAGGAAAAAACTGAGCTGGTGGCACTTCGTCTTCTTCATCAAAATCTTCTTGCAGGACCTTTTCCTAGACTCCTGCTTTTGCAAAACATTTAGCAATTGTAATAGTCGAAACGTTTCTCCATGCTACTGATACTTTTTTTAGCATCTTCAAAGGGACGTTTGGTATTTGTGAATGTTAGCAGCCTTTTGATTAAAAACTTCCTGTAGGTCATCTTAAAGTTTTGGATAATTCCTAGATCCAGTGGCTGGCAATGGGATGTGGTGTTCGGGGGTAGAAAAACAATGTTTACATTTTCAAGAGTCGCTTTAGGATGAGACGTGGCATTATCTAGAAATAATAGGACTATTTTCTTTTTTCATTTTTTCATCAAACTTTTTTTAGCCAGGAAGTCATAATCTCTACCGTCATCCAAGCTTTTTTATTAGATACCCATTCTAAGGGTAATTTGTTGATATGAGAGCCTTTAAATCATCTTGGGTGTTTACTTTTTTCAATGATTAACGGATTTTCCTTATCACCTTCCATATTTGTACAAAATAAAATTATCAATTTTTTTTTTGCAGATTTTTTACCACTACATTTATCGTTTTTAAAGAAAACGTTTTGTTTGGCATCGCAAGGTAAGAAAGTCCGGTCTCGTCAGCATTGTACACATTTTTGGGTGAATACTCCTTTAATATTACTGACAGCTTTGCTTTCCAAGCTTCAACAGTGTCCAGGTTAATATCAGCTGACTCCCCTCAAATTGTTTTAAAGGTTATGTTATGTCTTTGACAAAAATTTTCAAGCCACCCATTTGAAGCTTTAAAATCAGTCATTTTTAAATTTTCTTCACCTCCAATGCTTTCTCTTTTATTAAAGGTCCAGATATAGGGATATTTTTATTCCTAGCTTTACAAAACCAATTGTAAACTACTCGGTCTTTATCTAAACCTTCTAGAAAATTTTCTCTTCTGCTCTGTATTGGAACCTTTTTTAAATTGCTTTTTTAAATCACATTTGTTTTTTAAAATTTCGTTAACTTGTGTTCTTTCTAGCACTGGTATTGAACTTATCACTTACCACAATTATATAAATTTTCTCTTTAAGAGACAAACGTTTTTTTTAGCGACATTTTTCTGTACGTCTATATGTAACATTTGTTAGAATAATGTGAGAAAAATGTTCTATCTCAAGATGAGTTAAAAAGTAATACATTTCAATCACACAGGTTTAGAAGTGTGTCAGAATATTGTTGAAGCCCAAGAGTAAGAATGTTAGCATTTTGCAATTAAATTTGATTTTAGAATTGTCTATATAATCTAAACTATTTTTTACAACCGATTATAAAGTGCTTCAACAAAACTCTACCTAGGTATTATTAAAGTCACGCGTCTATTCAAAAAATAAACAACCACTGCCAATTTATGCAATCGGTCTATACAATAACAAAAACGCTAAAAAAAAACTTCACATTAGAAAGCATGCACTATTCAATAGTCACAGACGTTACCAAAGCTATGGGCACACTAAATACTATCTCACATTATATCCGCGATGCTTGAAATGTGGTGGTAGCCACCAACATCAATAATCTAAGAAAAAAACAGAAGAAACACCTAAATGTGCCAACTGTGGAGAACGACACTCCGCAAGCTATCGCCGGTTGTAGCTACCACTTAAAGTTAGTCCACAAATGTCTAAAAAGCAATAGTAACAGCAACCAATCTAACTCAAGACACAACAGAAACTATTTTGTCAATCCAACAAGAACACAAACCAAACAGCAAACCCAACAATCCCACTTAACACAAATAGTTAAAATCCTCTTAGATCTCTACCTCAAAATTATTAAAAACTATCACAATCCTCCTCTATCCTTTAATTGACCCTAATTAAAATGGGTGCAATCCCAGAGATCAATTCCCACAATATTCTTTGCCAAACACAACATATACATTGCGTACATCTCTAAAACTCATCTGTCTAAAGTTGAATATTCCAGGATTGCAAACACACAGAATAGATAGAAACTCCCGAATAGCTGTTGGATGAGTAGCTATTTTAGGAACACTTCTAAAAATCATAGAACTACGCGCACATATTAAAATTTTCCCAACCAAGTAAAGACAAAAAGATTCTTAGTAGCTACCGACTAATAAGCTTACTGACATCACTTTGAAAAGTCCTCAAAAAGATCATTCGTTCCCAATTAATAAAGGAATTAACGCCACTCATCATCCTACCACTATTCTATTTCAGTTCCGCCTCCAAAGATTACGCTTAACGCAGCTTCAACTTCAATGCATTTCTGAAAAGCAAAATCATAAAAACTGGAAATACCCAGCTACCTCAAAGCCATAATTCTCCCTTTCTTTGAAAACTGTACTTTTGCGGTGCGCATAAACTGCACCTTTTTAGGATCAAGCATCCATCCAAGTAGGCAAGAAACTGTATTGGGATCCTTACTATTCAATATCTTTGCATTAAATATCACCAATATTGAGACAACCATAGCGCCACTGCAATCATGTTAGCTAAAGAGGGCAGCAGTCCGCATTATACTAAAGGTGGTCGTGGTTCAACCAGTAAAACATGCTAATTAATCACACCAAGTAACCTAATAATTAACAACAACATTTTTTCCTAAAATTTCACCAACGAATCTTTCAAGGATTTGGGAGTACTGCTTGACACTCAACATCTCCATATTATCAACAAATTAAAACAACGATGTACGAGATTGGCGCTAACTGTACCCTCTCATTAACAAAAAGTCATCTCGAAAGCCCAAATGCACCATTATGATAATAAATCACTACTAAGACCGTTATTTGCATCAACAAGCTGGAGCAACACGACTAAGTCTAGCATACAAAAAGTTCAAAAACTCAAAATCAAAATTATCCTCATAGCAGTGAACGCACCTTGGTTTATTCGAAACGGGAAATTGCAATAGAAATTAGATACACTAACTATTCCAAGTTATATCTGACAACTACCAAAAAATTGTTTAAAGCGCAGTCCACTACAATTTAAGCAAACCAATTTGTAAACGTAATTGTAATGGTACCAACTAATCCCACAAATTATTGTTAATGTTTATGTTACCATTTTATTATCAATACCATGAATAGCATGTAACTGATTATTTAACTGGTAACTAAAGATTAACAAAACTAATCTTACTAATAACTTCGACGGTACAAAACTTTAATACAATTTTAGTGTATAACTGAAGCAACATGCATGTAGCAACTCTTTAACAATCGCATAATGTAATAGTGTAATTTAGTGATGATGAAGACTCCTTAATTTATGTCACACTTAACGGCATTCCCAAAAAATTGAGCCTTCTTGTAGGAGTTAGGTGGTACAAATCAATGAAACACGGTACCTTTTTAGTTATCGACGTTTTGACTGGCATGTGACCAGTCTTTTTTAAGATATCAATTGACAACACTATGCCTTTGATATCTTGAAAAATTCCGTTAACTGTAATAGTATAACTTTCAAACAATGCCTAAAAAATGCCAACAAGTAAATATAAGCCTCACCAATTTATTGGCACAAACAATCTCTGACAATATAATTGCAACAACCTTGTCGATTCATCACCGACCTACACAACCACATATAAATGAAGTCGCACGCATTTTCAAGTCATTCATTATATTCAATTTAGGTCAAACAGTCAGTAAGATGTTCGAGTAATAAAAACTCGTCAACTGCAGTAAGTATAACCTTCTATTTCGACTATGCGGCTGTAATAGGCTTCCACCATACAACCCCAAAACGACGTCACACAATTTTGTATTGTTCATTTTTTACACTATTTTATTTCAAAAACGGAACCCAACTGTTATTACTGTGGGACCGAAATCGTTGATATTCCACGAAAAAAATGAATCAGCACCCGCGAAGAGAAAGAGTGCAAGGCTAATCTCGCGTAGACAGTAATACAACAAGATTGACGACGGAACGACGTACGACGAAATTAATTAACGACGGTTTTAGCGACGTATTAGATTTAAGTTAACGTTAATAATCATCTATAGTTTTTATTAAATAATAAGTGTTTAGTTACTTTTGTTATTTAGTTTTAAAATATAAAACATATATTGAGTGAATGTGTTTTTTGTCGTAAATAAAAATATCCTACAAAATTGGGGGCTCGTCCGGGATATTAATCAAAAACATTTAGTTATAAAAAAAGAATATTTTTAAGTGCGTGTTATTTTCATTGTAAGTGTAAAAGTAACGCGTTAAGTTTCGAAAAGTGATGAGATTGCTTTAAATAAAAAATAATTTCATGACTGTAAAGTATACCACAATTTCAAGGTAAGATTGTTTCATTCGAATGTGAATAAACTGAAAACAAATCAATTAAGTTTTACGGTGTATTTGTTGATACAACGAACATTCTCGCATAAACAATTTAAATATGGACTAACGAACTATTATAAAATAAAAGTTATCGTGAATTTTGCTCCTCTTTTTAATTGACACAAAACTATTGAGTAAAAGTGCGGGAAAATATTTTACGTTTTTATTGGGACTCTGTTAAGCGCGACAAAATGAATTTAGGAACGATACCCGCAATGAAAGACTACATCAAAATCGCCCATGTTAACGTAATTCGATTGTTTCATAAACTAATATACGAGCAAGACGGTGACAGAAATAACAGGAAAAGACTACGTGAATTTTGTGGTTTTGATTTTCAAAACAATACCGAAAAACTTAAGGTCAAACTCGAATATATAAACAATACGTTTTCATTGAATGATTTAATAACAATTGCCAATGTATTATGTATTGACCATAATACTGGAGATAAAACGCGTTCGCGGAAGTAATTTGTAACGTGCTGAGTGATTTGCCTGCGTTGGCAAATACATTCCAAAGTTCCCAAGAAAGCGATTATGAAGAAGAAGAAGAAATTGACACGTGCAGTATTCTAGATGACGACGGACGCCCAACTGAAATGACTCGTCAGCGTAGTTCACACGATATGGGAAATGCCGTTAACGATTTAAATTTAAATAAAAACAATCATGAATTGCAACCGACTACGTCGATGGCAAGATTATCCGTTGTTGATCAATATAACCGTTCGCATCCACTTTCAAGTAATATGGGTTCAAATTCGCCTTCTAATACGCCGCCAGCATTCGCTATTAGTTTCAGGGACGTTGAAGGATCAATTAAAAATTATGACGGTTCAAAAAACTATCCGGTTGAAAAATGGATCTCAGATTTTGAAAATTTTATGTCCTTGCTAGGATGGAGTAATCTGCATGCATTTATATTTGCAAAAAGTCATTAACGGACTAGCCAAATTATTTGTAGACAGTGAAAGTAACATTAACTCATGGTCATCTTTAAAACGAGCGTTAACAAACGAATTTTCCTCGAAAGTTAACAGTGCCGAGCTACATAAACTTTTAGCAGATCGAAAAATGCGTCGCGATGAAACTGTTCACGAATATTTTCTCACCATGAAGGAAACTGCAAGCAGAGGTGCTATAGAAGAAGAAGCGTTGATTCAGTATGTGATCGACGGCATCCACGACGAACAAGCCAATAAAGTAATATTATACGGTTCTAAAATGTATTAGAATTCAAAGAAAATTGAAAATCTACGCCGATATAATTAAAACGCGACCTATTGCAACGAGCAAGACTTCTAGTGTTCAGGGCAATTCTACGAGCAGAGATACAAATAAAAGTAACTTCACTAAACGTAGTTCCACTTCGAATCGAGTTTTTCAACCTCAAATAAGATGCTATAACTGTGGCAAAGCAGGGCACAAATCTGAAGGATGCAGGTATAAATCTTCGGGACTTAAATGTTTCCGCTGTAACACATTTGGGCATAAAGGGATAGATTGTCCGAAATATGGAAGCAAGCCACAAGCTGAACGTACAAGTCGTAATACTTCAACCAGTGCCACGTCGGATGGTTCGTTGCGAGAAGCAAATGAAGTTAGAATACGAAACGAAGAAGTACCAAATAAAAGTCGAATTAAAACTGTTTTTGTCAATGGCGTTCAAGTACAAGCGCTAATTGACACTGGAAGTCAAATCAGCCTATTGAAACGAAGTGTTTACGAAACTGTCAATATGCCAAAGTTGGAAGGAACAAACGTCTTTCTTTCTGGATTTGGGAAATCTAAAGTCAAAACTGAAGGATGTTGTACGAGTGAAATTCAAATTGATGATTAATTATTTTCCACGGTGCTTCATGTAGTCCCATGTGATGTTATGAACAACGATATGATTCTTGGTAACGATTTCTTAGATCAGGCCGAAGTCGTAATTAATAAAGACGGTATAACTATAACTAAGTTAATCAACGAACTTGCCATTATGCAAATTGACATCTCAGACGAAGAACATATACAACCAGAAACCCACGATTGTGTGAAGAAAGCTAACGACCTACTATCGACTTACCAGCCCAATAAGGTTAAAACGACGGAAGTACAGATGAGAATAATTGTCAAAAACGATGATCCAATATACCATAACCCACGACGATTACCCTTCCCTGAAAGGAAAATTGTGGATGAACAAGTCAGTGAATCGCTTAAAGAAGACATTATCGAACCATGTACTTCAGAGTGGTCCAGTCAAGTAGTAGTTGTTCGAAAAAAGATGGTTCTCCCAGAGTATGCATTGATTATCGAAAAATCAATAAAATTATAACAAAAGATCGTTATCCGTTGCCGCTCATTGAAGATCTATTAGATAAGCTTCAAAGTGCATCTATATTTTCTTCATTAGATTTAAAGAATGGATTTTCACGTGGAAGTGGCGCCCGAAAGTAGACCTTATACTTCTTTTGTAACAAGTTGTGGTCAGTATCAGTTCAAAAAGGTTCCGTTTGGCTTATGCAACTCGCCATCGGTATTTCAACGATTCATCAACTACGTTTTCCGACCTCTAATAAATTGTGGAACGGTTCTCCCATATATGGATGACATTATAATTCCCAGCATCGATGAGCAACAAGCCTTACGCAATTTGGAAGTTGTATTGCAAACGTGTAAAGACTACGGACTAGAAATCAACCAAAAGAAGTGTAGCGTAATGAAAAACGAATTGAGTTTCTTGGACACAGTATTGAAAATGGAAAATTGTACCCATCTGAAATGAAGACGAAAGCTGCCATTAATTTTCCGATCCCAAATACCATCAAACATCTGCAAAGTTTCCTTGGATTAACGAATTATTTTAGAAAATTCATACGTGATTACTCACTCATAGCACGACCGCTTTCAAATATGCTAAGAAAAGAAGTGAAATTTGACTTTGGAACGAAGGAAATGGAAGCTTTTAAGAAGTTGAAGGAAGCTCTAGCAAGCAACCCTGTTTTATCTCTATTCAAACAAGGTGCAGAGACGGAGCTTCATACGGACGCATCTAAATTTGGTTACGGAGCTATTTTACTACAAAGATCTTACGAAGATAATGCCTTACATCCCGTATACTATATGAGCAAGAAAACGACTGAGCCTGAAGAAAAATACTGCAGTTATGAACTAGAAGTACTGGCAGTAATAAATGCATTGAAGAAATTCCGAGTATACCTTCTTGGTTTCCAGTTTAAAATAGTGACAAATGTTCTAGCCAAGTTATCCATAAAAGACCCGTCGAAATGGTACGGACACGTAGATAAAGTTCAACAGGTCATCAACTCCACTTTTCAACGAAGTATCGGCAAAACTCCGTTTGAACTGATGACAGGGGTACAAATGCGTAAACTAGGAGATATTAAGATACAAGAACTTATCGATAAAGAGCTGATAGAAAACTTTGACCAAGAAAGAGATGATTTAAGACGTAAAGCATGTGAAAACATTAAAAGGTTCAAGAAGAAAATAAAAGAAATTTTGATAAGAGGCGACGAGAAGCTACAAATTATGAAGTAGGCGAGCTAGTTGCTATCAAAAGAACACAACTGGGTCCAGGTTTAAAGTTAAAGCCGAAGTATCTTGGCCCTTACCGAATTGTTAAAATAAAGAAAAATAACACGTTCAATGTAGTAAAAGTTGGATACCATGAAGGTTCAGTTCAAACATTAACATGTAGCGAATACATGAAACCTTGGTTACCAGGTGAAAATAGCAACGGCAGTGAAGACGAGGTCTTAGAGTCGCCGGAGACCGGCACACTTCAGGACGGCCGAGATGTGGGACCGAAATCGTTGATATTCCACGAAAAAAATGAATCAGCACCCGCGAAGAGAAGGAGTGCAAGGCTAATCTCGCGTAGGCAGTAATACAATAAGATTGACGACGGAACGACGTACGACGAAATTAATTAACGACGGTTTTAGCGACGTATTAGATTTAAGTTAACGTTAATAATCATCTATAGTTTTTATTATATAATAAGTGTTTAGTTACTTTTGATATTTAGTTTTAAAATATAAAACATATATTGAGTGAATGTGTTTTTTGTCGTAAATAAAAATATCCTACATTACTGTGTTTTGCCTTTCTTTATCACACGGGGGAACTTGCTCACTCTCACATCCAGCAAATACTCGATACTGTAATTTATCGCAATAACACTGTATCCGGTATAGGTATAGTTCCTCCTTTGTTTTTAATCAAGATGTTTCTTTGCCTTCGTTTAGGAGGGACAATCAAACACAAAACTTAATGTGCAATTTTGGAGACGTTTCGTGCTCTATGGGAGCACTTCCTAAGACCAATTTTGCTTATTATATTAAATTCTTTTTTGTATTTTTGTATATATATTTTTATTAATTACTGTTTCCACTTCTAACATTAATCAGCTGATCAGTAAAGAACGAGTTGTAATTTGTTTCTTGTTGTAACTAGCAAATCAGTATAGTACTAAACAAATTGTATTAGTCAAAATAAATTATAATAGTTTTATATCAATTTTTAATTCTCATTTTGGGTTAGTTAAACCTACATAAAGCTATTCAATTTTCTCAAAAATTCATAGTAAAAAATGTAAAATTGTTGTCAGTTTCGTATAATTTGACTAATGACAAAAATGTAACACTTGTATTCTTGAAAATATCTTGTAGTGTCTCAAATTAATTAGTCCATTTCATAAGTAGGGTTGATTTAAATAAAAATTAATGAAAAGTGGAGTTTTCTATCTCTCTCCGTTTTAGAAGGAGAGTTAAAATATAATTTGTTCATCAGTTTATTTTTTTAAATTTAATTTAATTTAAATTTAAATCAAAAGTATATTACATAGAAAAATTAAGATTGTTTAAGATTAATAGCGACATAGTAAAAAAACAACATCTGACAACCTAGGACTTTTTCAAAGCACAAAAAGAGAATATTAATTACATATATATTTTTGAAAAGCTGAGTATGTGTATTCAAGTGTTTGTTAATAAATGAATTATTAATTAAATAATATACAAATGGAAATTCTGTTAACTAAGTCGAGTTTAATAATTGAACGGTAAGGAGCATTACTACTAAACCTACTTTTTTTATTAAAGCCGTTTTACAATTTAATAAAAGCGCCTCATCAATAATGTTTAAGGCGGCAAATACGTATATATACTTGAAGTCACGCATACTCTTCCTCAATCGGTTACAGAAGAGCTGAAAAATATGTTTGAGTTAGAAGCGAAACTATTGAGAACGATGGGACTATTGGGGTATCCAAACGAAACACTAGCATATAAACTATACTGTTCTTTTGTAGTTTCTATGGTAGGTTTATCGACTCTATTAACTGTTTACTCGTTGTTTACAGACACGCAAGATACTATTTCACTTATTGATAATGTTGTCAAAGGAATAACATTAGTTATTGGTAAATAAACAAAAAAATAATATGAATGTTACATATATTTTTCAGCTACCGCCAAAATTGGTTGTGGATTATATAGTCGTTTTGATTTTAATCTAAAGTTGAAAAATTCTCACAGGTGACAAATTTTCTCCAAACCCGGATAAGTACGGTCCTGCAGAGGTACAAATATTCAATGAGTGTTCGCAAGTAATTAAAAAACAGGTAAATAACAAAAAGAACCTAACATGTATTATATTCATAATTTAAACTTTGTAGACCATCTTCTTTGTAGTCTTATCGTTGCTTATATCGTTGTTTCAAACATACCTACCGTACAACATAGATTGACACACGATTCCGGGTGGTTTTTACCATTTGGCGGATTTGCATTGTGGAATACGACGTATAGTCCAAACTTCGAGTATGCTTTAATAGTCGTTAATTTATGCAACTTTATGGCATTTACGTCCTACATTGTCCTCACATTAAGTATCACGGCGGTTTTGGTATTTTTGAGTTACCAATGTAAAGTTTTGCAATCTCGTGTTAAAACTTGCGTAGAACGAAGCGTGCAGGTTTACAGTTTCTAAACGCGTTAGTTCTCAATTAAGCTATAAAATTCTAGAATCAAATCGTAAAATCGTCATTGTTAGATGACAACATGAAAGATTGTTTCAAACAACTTACAAACATAATTAATGTTACGGAAGAATTGGAAAATTTGTTTTCCCGAATGTTTTTAATTGATTTTCTTGGATTGTCAATAGTTATTGCATTATGTTTAATGTATGGTTTTATGGTAATTATTACTTTACCCTAACGAATAGTTTAATCAGATTTATTGCAGTTAAATACGTATGATTTCAAATTCGGTCAAATGGTAACTATGGTATTTACTGCTATAATAAGTGAATTTTATACTGCTTACTGGGGTAGCGAAATTGTTAAAGAATATTTCGAAATTAGTCGCTGTTGTTACGAAGTTGACTTTGTGGGTCTTGACATACGTTTTCAAAAGTATCTGTGTTTTATGATTCAACAAACCCAGAGACCGTTACAGTTTTCTATTGGCGGTTTTAGTCCGTTAACTATGAGTACCTTCGTAGTGGTAGGTAATTTTGATATTTTTCAATTATCTATAAATGAAGTAATGTATTGCAGGTAATGAAAGGAGCGTACTCTTGTTTCACTTTTTTACATCAAAGCAACAACAGCAGTTAATTATGTTATCAATATGCATTCACACACACAAGACAACTGCACTATGTAATGGTATTAGAGGACTTATTACACCTCATTAATGTAATTATTGTTAAAACGAAGTATAGTTGACATTAAAAATAATATACTGATGTTTAGTAGTAGTCAAATGACAGATAACATGGAAAATATTCAAATTTATGTTGTTATTGTCACATTTATTTCTAGATATGAGCATCTGAATATATAGTGGTTTTTAGAAAATAAGGCACTTACACCATCAGTTTATATTATAATAAATAATGCAACTGTAAAACATATCATACTTCTAAACTTAAAGAATACAAAGAAAAAACTATAAAGTCGTATTTTTGCCATTATTTATACTCATAGTAATAATAAGAATAATAAATATTTATTTCCTATATAGACATCATTTTATATACCGGTTGTTCACTTATATTTTCCCCTGTTTTAACTACCTGTAACTTCTAAAAGGTTCAGGATAGAAACATGGCGGTTTTCACTGAAATGTTACATTTTAGTATAATTTTTCTTTAAATACATTAAATTTTTTCTATCGACTACGAGGAGGTTATAACAAAAAATGGCAGATTTTTGACAATTTCTTGTTTTTTCACGGAACACCCGGTATATATTTTTGTAGTTTGAAAGAACTGACTTTCACCTATCCAGCGATGCAAAGTTTTTCAAAATCATTTTGCAAATGACCGAGTAATTAATTTTTAAAAAGAGATACAAATCAAAAACCGTACAACAGAACATCAATTTGTACGATTTACGTAAATGTATTCAAAGAAAACTTATACTAAAATGTAACATTTCAGTGAAAACCGCATGTTTCTATCCTAAGCCGTTTAGAAGTTGTAGGTAGTTAAAGTAGGGGAAAATATAAGTGGGCACCCAGTACTTAAATCACGAACTTCATAAATACACAAATACTACACGTGTTGGAAAAAGGTGATTTCTCGATTGGAGGTCTATAAAATAAATTTCTATTCAGTTTTCAAAATCAACCAATTAAAAGTACAAAAAGAAAAATGAATTAATTCTAAAGGTAAGCAAAAAACAAAGAAAAGAGAAAAAACAACAATAATTAAATCATCAAAATGAAATTAAAAAGTGAAATATAAACTATAAATAAAAAATGATAACGAATATTTACAAAAAATATAAAAGTAGGAAATTACCAAGTCGAGTACTATAAAAACCAGATAAAACATTTTAACCTATTACAGTCTATTTGGGGATTTAAATTAAGATCGTAGCGCCGTAGCGGCGATAACTGAACTACTTTTTGTACATTGTTTTATAACCTCAATTATCTTTTACATAAGATTTCCATTGATCGATTGTAGTTTAGACGTTACCATTGGCTTTTTTTCGTTTTTTTTATTATATTCGTAGTTCTATAAGTTTTAAGTATTGTTAATTGTATTTATTATACAAATTTGTGCCAGCATCAGCGAGTACAAGTCTGCATTCCACTTGATTTTTAATAAGACCCAATATTTAATGATTCTTTGTGTTTATATTTATCAAATACTAGACTATTATAGTGCAATTCATAATTGAAATTTGTTTTGAAGTTGGTCGTTGGAAAAGTTGTAGGCACATTAACATAATGAGCTCCAATCACTACTGTTGTGTTCCTCAGTGCCATTCTTGGGCTAAAAAAGATGTTAACAAAGAGTTGAGTTTTCATTCATTTCCTTCCGAAAAGGGCCAACGTGTTTGCTTTGAAACGGAGATGGGAAGTGAGTTACTTCCAAGAAGAAAAGCATGGATTTTAAAACTACGAATTGGCAAACCAATGACTAAATTCATGAAAGTGTGCTCTTTGCATTTCAAGCAAGAAGATTATTTTAAAGGAGGTTAGTTTCTGGCTTAGATATAATATGCATGTTACTTTTGTGCCATATGCTCTTTTTAATTAGGTGTGTATCTATGTTTAAATAGATTTGTTTAAAAATATGTTGATACTCAATGTTTTTCATTATTTACAGGTGAGAGGAGAGGAAGAAGTCGTTATTTGAAAAAAATAGCTGTACCATCTCAAAATTTATCCACTTTTACAGTGACCCCAAAGAAATTAGATTCCACACGTGCTAAAAGACTGACCAAACAAAATGAAGAATATAGTGATACTTGTGATCAATTGGATTGTTCTGAGGCTGACACACAAGTTAACGAGCAAACAGCAGAAAGTGTTACGTTAACACTAAATTTGAATGAAGATATTAGTGAAAGTGATGTTACTAATATTCTTGAAAATTTAGATGAAGATAAGGTTCATGTACGTGACTTTGAAGTTTAAGTGAATACACACCAGATCACAAGTTTGTGTAATATTTGAA
This sequence comes from Abscondita cerata, assembly GCA_030710515.1. NCBI lineage: Eukaryota > Metazoa > Arthropoda > Insecta > Coleoptera > Lampyridae > Abscondita > Abscondita cerata. The sequence goes on along the minus strand of JALBCR010002292.1, from coordinate 53,616 downwards.
TACAGATAATGCTTTAAGAAGTTTTACAGGTATATCTAGCTTACAGATTCTTAACTGTTTAGAAGAAATGACCAGAAAAGTAGTTCATGACACAAGATCACATACGCTTGGTATTATGGAAAGAATTATTTTAACCATGACTAAGTTAAAATTGGATCTGAGCTATGTAACACTTGCTGCTTTATACAGTATCTCTGGTCAGTTATGTAAAATTATTTTTTTGAAATGCTAGATGTACTCAGCGTAGTTCTTAATCCTACCATTTATTTCCCATCACATGAAGAAATTTCTCAAAATTTACCTAGGTGCTTTAAAATTTTCCAACATGTAGAGTTGTTTTAGACTGTACTGAAATATTTATTCAAAATCCAAGTTGCCTTTGCTGTCGTATAAGATTTTATTCTCAATATAAAGGAAATACAACAATAAAATTCATGACTGGTGTTTCACCAGCAGGAATGATAACGTTTGTTAGTGAATCTTACGGTGGGCGAGCATCTGACAAATTAATTTTTGAGGAAAGTAATTTAATTAATAAATTATGTCCAAATAAGGACTCCATTATGGTGGATAAAGGCTTTTTAATTGACGATATATGTGCCTTACACAAAATTACATTAACCCGCCCCCCATTTTTAAGAAATAAAAACAACTTTCTGTAGAAGAGACTCTGCTTAATCAACAAATTGCTGCGGCAAGAGTACATATGGAAAGATCCAATCAAAGACTCAAAATTTTTAAAATAATTAGTGGGAAACTTCAATGGTCACTTGTACCAAAGGTTAATGAAATTTTATCATAATTTGTGGCATAACAAATCTTTCAGCACCAATTCTTTCTGATGAAAAATTTATTTAATTTATTAGTGTTCTACTGCTATGCTTTATATATTAAAAAATATGATATGTGGACAATAATTTAAACAAATAGGTAGTTTTAAATTTCTTTATATATCTTTTACACAATCGATAAGTAAGAGGTTGAAAGCTTATAGCTACCTATATTATATCTAATCAGAAATATTATTTATTGTTCTTTTTATATTATTAGTTACTGCTTATATTATATAATAAAAGCACTGCAGTAAGTTGTTTATATTTAATCCCTAGTTTTAGCCATGTATTAAGTAAATAAAATAGGTTTTAAAATAAAGTTTTTTGTAATTAAAATTTATTTATTATTTTTCTATGTGTATTATTACATAACATTCTCTTCCTCGCATAACACATGCAGCATTTTTGAAAAATAATTATTTTTTATTTTTGCAACATATTTTTGTGAAGTTGTAGTCAAATCTATCTCAATTATTTTTGAGCTATTATCACAGGATGCATATAATACCAAAAAACAATTCTTCACATTCAGCACACTCATCCCAAGCTGAACTTGCCCATAATATTTGTGGCGTTTCTTAAGGGTATACACATTGTTTTCTTTCAAAATATATGTGCATGCTGACAAAGCTTCTTCAATGCTTGAAGAAACACCTGCAACAATTATTTTCATTAGATTATTTTTATACATTATGTATTTTCGAATACTTACCAGCATACAAACATTTTATTTCTAATAATGATATAGGCTCCCCATTTTCCATTTGTTTTCAGCAGATGAGATAATTCCACATTCCACCACTGTTTTTCCTGTTTTTCTATAAAGGATGTTCTTGCCATATTCTCAAATTTTATTCCATGCCTGACAAATTTATTGGTGAAGCTTTTTGGCCAGAAATATTTTCTACTTTTCATTGCCCAATTTGTTCCAGAGTAAGTAAATATTTCATAGCATCTTGAACCAGTAATGCGAAATTCTCTTGCGTTGTGCCATTCGAGAGAGTGTTGGTGCAAGCAAATTAATGCATCTACTTCGTCATTGCAGATGCTATGATACATTTGCTCACAACAAACTGAATGGAAAGAACACTCATATGTTGATAATTCCATCATTAAATGGACTGAGAGGCATTATTTAAAATTAATTCATTCAAATCCATTGCAGAGGAGTCCCCACACACATCAACACAAACCAGTGGTTTTCGTCCTTTGCTAAAATACAATTTACTAAAATCAACTGAATTTGACTACATTTTAAATAATACTAACCGGTGTTTTGCAATTGTTGACCTGGGCAAATTTTGTATAAAATATTCCAAAATTGACTCGTTGGATATCCCTGGAGTTAATATATGGGATTCGGTATTTTTAATACAAGGCATTCTTCTTGTTGATACAGCCTTGTATTTTTTCCCTTACTGTGCTTTTTCTAGTTGACCAAGCACATTTTAGGTCGGTTGCAGAAATATTTTCTAATTCCATCAAATTTTTCTAAAAAAAGAGGGAAGTACAAAAAGCCCACTAATAATTAACTATTATTCATCACTTTATCACCTACCTGGTTAAAAGAATAAGAAAAGCTGAAATATGTTTGCATCGCCCACCAGCTCCAGCTTTGCATGAACATACCATCTGTTCTACTCTGGCCAAGCCATCAACAATTTTTAGCTGCCCAGTTAACTGATGAGGTTCTGATTGTAGTGCACTTGTTTGTAGACACAGAGCACACACGTTAATATTTCTATTGTTCCACATGGTTTTTCCATACAATATAATGTGTTCTGCATTAAGCACTTCTTCACCTTCTACCACACAACTAGAATTTTCGGTTCCACCAACATATTTTAAAAATCCAAAATACTCAATTTTAACTGAGCCATTTTTGTCCTAAAAAGTAGATACCATAGGTAAAAATATTTTTTAACTTTATATTGACAACTTACTTTTGCAGCAAACAACTCCAAAACAAATTTCAATTATGAATCGCACTAATAGTCTTTAAATAAAAATACATATACACAAACAATCCTTAATTAATGTCCTTAATAGATCCATAAATAATACTTATAAGACAACGAATAAAACACGAAAAACACGAAAAACTCTAAAGGCAACCTATGAGCTGAAATCAAATAATGGAAATCTTATTGCAAAGAGAAGCAAGGTTATAAAATAATGTACAAAGAAATAGTTCCGTTTTCTGCCACCAGATAGAGTATCGCTTATATTGAATTCCCAATTGTCAACTAAAGTTGCCGCGGCGAGAAAAGCTATATAACTACTGGTACATAGCATTGCATGATTAATTATCGCAACTGAATACAAAATAATATCCTATTCACAAAACTGATAAGCTTTTTATGCAGCTGTTGATTATCGTATTCATGAAATATAATTTAACATTATAGTCGTTTGTGCAGTTCGATTTCAGACATGACAGCCGATCCATCTTTGTAAGTATTAAGCTGCGTCCTCACTGTACGTGGCAAACGACCATGACAATCGATAAAATAAGTCGATCGACGTGTCGATTTGTTTTCCATCGCCTGTCGGTAAACATCAAAGAGCAGTCGATCGACATTAGTGTGTTGACGTGTTTTCGACGTTTGACATTCGACAAACTGTTTAAACATCTTGTTGACATCGTAGTATTCGTGTTTTGTGGTATTCGTTAGAAGAAATGGAATGGGAGCAAGATAAAGTCATAGCCTTTATTGAGGCATATAAACTGAAGAAAGAATCTATGGGATTCCAAAATGAAAAACTATAAGAACAGAAACTTGAGGCACGATGCCCTGATGGAAATTGCTAATCAATTTAACATGGAGAAGCAAGCTGTAGAACAAAAATTAAAAATCTTCAGAGTCAATTTTCAAGAGAATTGAAAAAATAAAGGATAGCAAGAAATCTGGCACTGGTACCGAGGATGTGTATACAAGTAAATGGTTTGCTTTTGAAAGTTTGAAATTTTACTGGACAAAAATAAGCCCAGGGAGATGTTGGATTCAGAGCTACAGGTATGTAGATTTTGAGAACTAAAAACTTTATTTTTATTTTTAAATTTATGTTGTCAAACAATACATTTTAACATATTTCGTATTGCCACGGAACTTCTCCTTCGAGTGTCATAAAGTAGTCTTTTAAGGTGTTTTTCACTTGCTGGGCATGCAGTGCATCTCGTCTGGGTATTCTGGGTAAATCTGCTAAGCCAGGGTGATTATCATTTCTCCAAGCTCCTGGAATAACGTCTCTTGAATCAGAGCAATCAGAATCGAATGTTCCAGGAGGGTTGTAAATGCTTTTAGATGCACTTTTCTAAGAAAATTGTGCAAGTAACATCCTGCTAACGTCACCTTGCAAGCGGTTTGGGGTTCCAATAGCAATGGTTTACGAAATATTCTAAATACGTTAGATATTAAGCCAAACACATTTTCTGATATTCTTCGAGCCCTGCTGAGGCGATAATTAAATACTCTTTCGCTAGAACCTTTAGTGTGATTTCCTGCATATGGTTTCATTATATTTTTGACAAAGGAAATGCATCGTCTCCAACAAAAACATATGGGCTTTTTAGTTCACTATTTGGGAGTTGATTTTCTTCAGGTAAATGCATTGTATTGTCCTCTAGAAGCTTATTAAATGTGGTACTACTAAACACGCCACCATCTGAAATGCGCCCTTGGCATCCCACATTAACGTAAATGAAGTTGTAATTTGCGTCAACTACGGCAAACAATACAATACTAAAAATCCCTTGTAATTGAAAAATTCACTGCCACTGTTTATTGGAGCCTGCAACGATATGTGTTTTCCGTCCATAGCTCCGACGCAGTTTGGAAAATTCCAACGATTGTGATAGTCTTCGGCAACGGCTTTCCATTCTGCTTCGTTTTAGGCATCTGATATAAAAAAAAGTAATTTTCAATATTTTTAATTTTATTTTTCAATCTTTAAACTGAAAACAGTTACAACAGTAGTAAAATAAAAATATTTATATTACAGATTTCATCGGTAATGGATGCCGTGGACGATGCCAACGATGTGGATACCACTGATGACCTTGAGAACACGCAACATTGCATTTTAAATGATGAAAACAACAGCTCACAAGACTCTACGATGAGTAACTCACAGGCCAATAATGTTGAAAAAGCAAAGGACAATGTTACTCCAAAAACAGTTCAAGTCTCCAACTCTTGCTCATGTACCATCAAGGAAAAGAAGATTCGATGACTCAATGGTCAATGAAGCATACGAAGCAATGAAGCAAACATTAGCTGCAAAAACCAAAGGATGTGTTCACCATATGTGGCGAAGAAGTGGCTGTGACATTAAGAAACTTGCCTACTACTTATGCTCAAGCTATAGTGCAACACAAAATAAGTACACTTTTGTTTGAAGCAAAATTGGGAAATTATAATTATCCCGTAGCACAACAACCACAGCAGCAGGCTCCTCAGGCTCAGCATCAGCACTATTATCCTCGGTCTCAGCAACAGCACTATTATCCTCTGTCTCAGCAATATTTTTGCCTCCAGCTAATTCCGGTGGCTTACTAACGATTTTACCGCCGCAACAGTCGCCGGAATCATATTCCTCATGCTCTTCTGGTAATCCCCAACTCCTGCACTTTCAACTTCTACAATGACTACTGATGAAGATGAAGCTGTGGATAATTTCCTCACCCAGCTGCAAACTCCACGACATCATACGTCACAATAAACATAGATATGCGCGGTACTATTTTCATTTAGGATTTACTTTAAATATTTAGTTTTAGCTTATTTGTACTACTGTTATTTGTTCTTATTTGCTCTTTGTAGTCGTTAAAATTTGATTAAAAAGTAGCTATACTAGGTATTTCTTTTTATATGTATCTCGTAAATAATAATAAATATTAAGTACTTACCTTTATATATTCTTGTAATACATCAATAAGGGCTTCGCACACCTCCAGAACAATTTTGGAAATCACCTGTTTTGAAATTTTGAAAAGATACATTAGTGAATGGTACGAATCTCCAGTTGATAAAAATCGCAACGTTACAGCAAGACGCTCCGTTATGGGAATGGCAGGTCTACAATTGGTATCTTCTTTACAAATTTTTGGCCCGATTTTTTGTAATAAATATTCAAATTCACTTTCCGACATTCGAAAAAATTTTCTAAATCCAATATGTTGACGTCATCTTTCCTTAAATCCTCTATCAAATCGCTAGCATTGTATCTAACTCTACTTCGCAGGCTTGGTCGAACCCAAAATCTTCTTTTACGGGAAGTTTTCTCTTTTTGGCGATAATAATATATGCGGCACAAGCAACTAATGCGTCATCTTCGTCTGACATGTTGATTTCGACTGATCGACAAACATTTCTGTCGATCTGGTGTGGACAGATGCAGTTTTGTCGACTTGCTAATCAACAACGTCGATCGACAGAGTCAATCGACAGTGTCGACTCAGTGAGGACGCAGCTTTAGAATCAAACAAATAGCTTTTTTTTGTTATTTATGATTAAATCTCTGTTGTTCAGATATGATACTAGATGATTACATAAATAGTATTCATATTCTATAATATAAGTGATAGTGATAAGCTAACAAACATGAGTGGCAACTAAAGTTGTGCAATGGACAAATGTATGAACTGTATTTGTCTGATGGTCATTTTTTAGATACACGCTTGGAAATCATGGAAAAGGTTTCCTTTTTTACGAACTATTAGAAATCGTTGAAGAGGAAAATGATATTCCCCGAAGTATTAGGATCTGTCCTCCCGACGAACCTTTGGGTGCTGATACTGACATGGATTCAGATTTATCCGACGATGAAGTGGAAGGAAATTTTATTCATTTACCGAGTCGAATTTTACGCTCAGAAGCTATTGTCAGATATGACGAAGACACAATTAAATGTGATAATGAAGGATTTCCTAGTTGTCAGTTTTTTAGAAAGTTTTTTTATAAATTTTAGTAATGTTTATCTAGGTAGTTCAAGAAAAACCGTGGTGAAACGTGAAAAATTGATTCTAAAAGGAAGAATTCCGATGTTTTAACCTGGAAAGTAAATGTTGTCTTTACAAGAATAGGGGTCACTCGGCTAAAATATTTTTAAGATGGCGACACTTCTGGGTATACTGGAAGTAGATGACATCTTCCTTATTTTGTCGTAGAAGAAGGTGTACTGAAATAGCCTGTGAATGAAATAACTGAAATCCGTACGAGAAGTTCCTATTTTACGGACACCTACCCGGCTGCGAAATGAACATTCGCAGCCGGTTCATTTCGCGGTCGCGTAATCTACCAACGAGTCCGCTAACGTGTAGAAAAGGGTCCGCTTGAATAATGTACTAATCGAGTAAATTAGTTGAAAATACTCTATTAACATTCAAGAACCGCTGTGAATGTAGCAGTCAAGAGATAGCTGTTATGGTTTTATTTTTTGAATGTAGAACGTATGTCGAGAGCCGTCGCTTCTTTTTGTTATTTGTAAACCACAACCGTTACAAATTTTTGGCGCCTAACGTGTGGGCCAGCTTTTCTTGACTGCTCTAGATTTGTGTCAAATTTTTTTTCTAGTTTATCTTGTGGGTTCGGGTTTGTGAGAGCTTTATGAACATTTGTTGTCTCATTTCTTTCCTTTTTGTAGTCATTCTACATATTACTTTAGTGAATGTACACAAGGCTTATCATAAATCACGTTGCTCGTTTTCTCTTGTTATCTCGGCTATTGTGTTATTTTCTCTAGCTATAACCAAGTATTTCTCGAGTGTGAATTATCTTTAGAGGTGTCGACATCTCAAATTACTTTTCGGATTTAAATTGTTACTCTATCCTTTACTATAATGTGGAAACTAGAAGTGAATCGGTTGGTAAAAGCTGAATTGTGCTATGAATTATTTTCGCGGGGATATGATGCGGAAGTCAATGTAGAATTGCTACGTAAATCCGTGCGAAGCGCGTTACAGTTGGAACACGATAAATCTCTTTCTACTTCGAGGGAAGCTCTAGTATTTGCTGATGATCAGATAGCTGTTGAGGCAGCGATTAAAGAACTGAACTCTGCTTTAGTTTCGTTTGATGGAGATTCTTTTAACGCAATTTTTAAAAGCGTCAGCTCTCTCTATTGTCATATTGAACGACGTTGTTTCTTGATGACCACTTTTAACGATGCTCAGCGGCAACTGCAGCGTAACTTTGCGTTGACGTTGAAAAATCTGAAACATGATTTTGAGATTAAAGTTAAAAAGACTAAGCAGGTTTGTTTTCCTATTACATTGCCAACTTCTAGCCCAAAAACAACTTCGGTTTTTACTTCTGTTGAGCCTCCTCTACTTTCTTCTTCAGATTCAGAATTGGAAGTGGATAACTTTACTACTGCTTGTGATGGGTTGCCTCCGCTCAAGTCTACTTCTATCTCTAAATGGAATCTCACTTTTTCGGGAGACGGATCTGTTTCTTTGACGGACTTTCTACTTCGTATTGACGAATTATGTTTAGCACGAGGTGTATCCTTACAACAGATGTTTGCTGCTACTTCTAAAGTTCTCACTGGTAAAGCGTTACTTCTCTATCGCGTTCATTGCAAATCAATACGTACCCGACAAGGCGTGACTAGTCTTCTCAAATCGGAATTCTTACCTCCGGACTATGAAAATCGCTTACTTGACGGTATCAAAAATAAGACAATGGGTGCAAATGAGGGTATCGGTGCTTACGTAACCGTGATGCAAAGCCATTTTCAGAAACTTCCTGAACCTTTAACTGAGGCTAAGCAATTGAAGATTATACGACGTAATCTCTCACCTTTTTATTAGACTGCTTTAGGCTTAACTCAGATCAATACTCTCTCTTAGTTACATTTTTTAAGTAAACAACTAGAGCTTAACAAATGGTCCATGGATACGTACAAACCTCCTCCATCTAGTAAAACTACTAAACTACTTCAGCCTTCTCTCGCTTATACTTTTGATTCTCCTAATCCACAAACTTTACTCGGACACGTGTTTCAACAGTTAAGCTGTCATCATCAGCGATACCGATACTAAAATTAAAAACAACGGGAAGCTTATATATACTATCTACTTATCACGCATCGTTAAACTTAATTGATTCTTAGATAAGCTTAAATAATTCCGAAAATCCTAATGGACCGTTATCATCATAATTCATAAGCAAATTTCTGTTTTTAAAAATTTCTAAACTTTCATAAGAATCAAGTTCGTTTTTATTATTTACCCTCTTAATTAATTCAATGTCGCCTACTCTATGGCCATTTTCAAGCATATGCATGGCAACACTGGACCTATCTGTGCGATGATATTTGACATGAGCTACGTGCTCTTTAAAACGAGTTTTAATAGGTCTCTTGGTTTGCCCTATATATACTTGGTTACAGTCTTTACAATTAATTTTATATATTCCCGATTTATCACACATTTCTATTGGGTCTTCGGATTGCCTAAAAGATTTTGCAAGTTGTTACTACTAGAGGTTACTGTTTTATAATCAAATTTTGAAAATATTTTTGAAGACCTTTTGTGTATGTGGGATAATTTGGTAATTTGACATATTTCTTATCTATTTTGCTATTACTAGTTCCTAACGTTGTAATGTTTCTAATGTTTAACTTATGTTTATGTTTGTTTGATGCAATCTGCTTAATATTTCGCAGTTCTTTATCAAAGTTTTGTTTTGACAATGGGAAATGTAATAATCGGTGAATCAAAAGTTAAAAGATGCAAGTTTATGTTGCATACTATGGTTGGAATCATTTGTTATAAACCTCATAGTGTTAGTGTCTTTACGATAAATATCTATATCAGTTTGTTGCCATTTCTTGTCACTAAAGTGTCTAAGAAAGGTAACTTAGGTTTGTTTCTGTTTCATAGGTAAACTTGATCGTCTCAAATTTTGAATTTAAAATTTCTACAAATTGCTGAGGGCTGTAACTTTAGTGTCGATGACTGCAAAACGTCATCTACATATCTACACTAAATTCTAGAAAATATTCTAAATTATTTTTTAAATCAGTTTCAAATTTACCCATGAACAGGTTAGCCATAAACGGAGATAAGCTGTTACCCATTGTTGTACCATAATTTTTTGATAAATATTATTGTTAATTTGAAAGTAGGTTTGACTCATACATAATCTTGCTAATTTAATAAAATTATCTACTTCTGAATTGTCTAAATGCTTTTGGTGTAACATATCTTTCAAATAATCTAAAGTGAATTCTATCGGAACGCTTGGAAACAATGAACAAACATCAAATGAAACTAAAACTTCGTTCTCAGTCAGCTCAATGATTTTAATTTTTTCAATAAAATCGTATGAATTTTGAACACTGAAATTTGATTGTTGATACTCAAGACTGTTGAATTTTCCTACAATAATCTTATCTATGGGCGCTTTGTTAAATTTGAGGTTATATTTCAAGCCTTTATTCAACAAAGTTAATTCATCATTCATACCACTATGTTAGATTTTTGGGGATCAGGTCTGTGCACCTCTTTTTCTTTTTTAGATAATTCTGTAAACTTTTTGTTGTGGGTCATCTTTTTTTGCAAAATTTGTGTTGAATAATTTCATTTGGTTCAAAAACTTAATCCATTCAACATACTCGTCATCATTTAATCCTGAAGTCAGTTTTAAATGTAACTCATATGCTTCTAACTCTAATTTACCTAATTTACCATAATGAATTTTAATTTCCAAATCTAACCATTTACCCTTAGCAAATTCAAGCGCCTTTTTACATGAGTGTGAATTAAAATTTGCATAAACTTTAATAAATTTTGGAAAAACACCTGCTTTTCGGCAAGATTTAAGAAATTCAATGTCACATTTAACAAAAGAAATCTTTCTTTTTAACCTTGAAGAACCTGTTCCGTAGTGTAGACCTGGAAACCATCTTGATCAAAGAAAAGGAACACCAACTGCAGCGTCTATTTAACCGAATAAAGTTTGTGGTGCAGTTTTTGGTGTTTTTCTGTTGGTTAAATAGACGCTGCAGTTGGTGTTCCTTTCGTTTGATGAAAATTGAACTAAAACTTTTGAAGTCTTAGTAATACCAGAAGTAACTCATCAGTTGATCCTGGGTATTGATTTGTGGGTGACTATGAACTCTGTACCAAACTTTTGTGAGGAACACTAGATTTTTGGAGATTCGTTACCCTTGAATACTTGTTCTACTCAACACGTTATCGCTCACTCTGATCTTACTTCTTCTCAAGTTTCTACACTACGAACTTTGCTTGATGAGACATTTAATACTATCCCTACAACTCTAGGATGTACTTCTTTGGTGCAACACCGTACCCATACTACTGCTGAACCGATAAAGCAAAGGTATTATCCTTTGTCTCCTGCTCTTCAAGCTATAGCTGACAACGAATTATAATATAATGTTAGGTTTGGGTGTGATGGAACCTTCCAACTCTCATTGGTCTTCGCCTATAGTCTTGGTGAGGAAAAAAGATAATAGTTATAGGTTTTGTGTAGACTTTAGGAAAGTCAATGCTGTCACACAAAAGAATGGTTACCCTTTGCCTTACATTTTTTCTATTCTGGACCGTCTTCGAGCAGCGCTATAATCTACTCAAACGTCATACTAAGTACAAGTTAGGAGATGGGGTGTAGAAACGAAATTTCATTTTGTCTTCAGCACCAAACTTCTTTACCGCCAAATTAGCCCCAAATAGGGTTTAAATGATCAAAAAATTGTAGAACAGGAGTAGTTGTCAATGCATGCTTTAATTCATTAAATGCTTCTGTGTGATTTTCGAACCACAAAACTTAATTTCTTTTAATAATAAGTTACTTAAGATACTCTGTTTTTCAGACAAATTGATACAAATTTTGCAATGTAAGTGACCATGCCTAAAAAGTTTTTTTTCTATTTTTGAAATATTAATTTCAGAATACTTTTTATTTTTCCGGGGTCAATACAAATTCTTATTTGTCCATTGGGCTTTCTAACAACTACCAAAGGGTAAACCCACTCTGTAGATTCATTTATTTTCCGAACAATTTTAATTTTTCTAAATGAGCTAATTTGTTTTTAACTTCTTCTTTTATGGAGAATGGAATTTTACAAGCATTATAAAGGGTCTTTCAACAAGGACGAGTCGATGTTAAAATTGAATAAAACAAGATGTGTGTGAGATATTAACGAAATTTATTTTATTTGAAACCCATTAATGCCATTATGGATGAAATATGACATCGTTCAAATGTCCGCCGCGGTTTCGTATGGTGGCACGAATCCGAGAGGTCCAATTTTTAATGACTCTGCTGCATAGATCCGGCTGAATCTGAGCGATGGCCTGTGTTATGTTGGCTTTCAGGGCAATGTGGTTTATTGGCATAGCCCTGCGACTTCAGAAAACCCCACAAGAAAAAGTCTAGCGGAGTCAAATCACACGATCTTGGTGGCCAATTCACGTCACCTCTGCGAGAGATAACCTTACCCCCAAACCGTTCATGCAAAATGTCGATTGTGTCGTTCGCTGTGTGGCAAGTAGCGCCATCTTGCTGGAACCACAGATGCAAACCCAAGTCCTGACGCAAAATTCTCTAAGTTGAAATCTGCGAAAAGCCGAGTTCTTGTGCACGGCAAGAAATCGACTGCATCGAAGTCTCCTGAACACTCTCACGTACAGCGGCGATGTTCTCGGCCGATCTGGCGTTCCTTGACGTAAAGGTGTTGGTTGGTTGTTTACCGAACCGGTTGTCTCAAATTTAGTCACCAATCGTTGGAGAGTAGACTTTGAAGGGCCACCGTGTATGCCGTAAAATGGGCAGCAACGTTTGCACTAACGGACACTCATTTTGATAATAAAGTTTTATCATTTGCACATGCTGCTCAACCGTGTAACTTGCCATGGTGATTTGGCATCAGTGACTGAATAAGAAAAAACAGATTTGACAGATGCCGCCAAAACAAAATGGCCGCCACAGATTATTAACATCAACCCGCTCTATTTGAAAGACCCTTACATACTAGCGTGCAATTTTCATTTAGTTTAATTTTATATTGTGTGTCTATGCACCCTACACTTTTAAATACATCATCATATTTACTTAAGACGTCTAATTTCATTTCATTTACTTTTTTAACTAAATTTAATTTTTTGCAAGCCTCTAAATTTAAGATAGCTGAACAATTGTTACTAGTTTGTACTACTTCAAATTCTAATTTAATTTTGTTTAAATTTTGACTGTACATTCCAAGTAACATTTGCCCAAACCTTCAATTTTACTTCCATTATAATTAATTAATTTTACATTCGATTGTAGCAACATCAGGAATCTGATTAAATAAATATGCCGGAATTATACTAGCCTGTGCTCCGGTGTCTAACTTGAACTTCACAAATACTAGAGGATTTTCTTTGACTTGGATGGTTTTGGTCCACTCTAACGCTGAACTCTCTGATTTCTCGATAGCTCCAATAAATAGGCTGCGTTCATATGTAACGTTAACCTTCGGTAGGAAATAGGAATTGAATTTTTCTATGAGTAATTTATAATCATCAATTTGATTCGCTTTAATTTCTATTTATTTATTTATTTGTTTACGGGTATCCCCACTATACTTAAAACATAATGCACAAAAGAAATACTTAATGCAATATATCCCACTAATTAAATCACACAAAAAACCAAAATTAAAAAATTCTACATAAATACATCATTTATATAAATTAATATTCCGTCCTAACACAATTTTAAATTTTTTAATATTTGAGTTAAATAATTCAAACCAATTATGTTTATTAAACATATTAGCAAAACATAATATTCTATCAATTGATTAAAACCGATTGAAGTTTGTTAAATGTGTTTTTAAACGAAATATTGTGCGAGATCTAGTAAAACGTGAATTTGGAAATATAATAAAATCTATGTTTAAGAATATCATTACAACAAATTTTGTTATTAACTAAGTTGTGTAAAAAACATAAATCTGATATTATGCGACGATCCTCTAAAGATAAAAATATCGAGTTTGTTCATATATAACACTATAGTTGCCAGGTAGAGTCGGATTCACCGGGTTTTAGGTATGACTCATCGCTACAAATTGTATGGATCAATCCATGCTCGTATGTCGTAACTAATAAATAATCCTACTGTAAATTTTTGTGTAATCTGTCAATTCAGTTTGATCAGCTGTTTCAAACTAATTAAAATAATCATAAATATGTTTTCGACCAGAAATGTTCTGATTTTTCTTCATTTTTTTAAATTGTGTCATTGAATAAAGGTTGTGGGAAGTTCTAATAATTATAATTTATTTATATATTTGTACAGTTGGAAATGTTACATTAATGTATGCGAACAAGATGTCCGCGTATAAAACTTCTTAAAATAATTTAACTTTAGTGTTAAATGCAACGTTTAGTTTTGAGGTACCTATTTAACTGAAATTTAACAATTATTTGATTTAAATACAGTTTTATCGACTGTATACTCATCTACTCAGAGTGGTTACTGTATTGTGACGCAAAATCAATCAACGTTAATAAAACTAATTAAAAAGGATCCGATCTAATCAGATTCATCTGCCCCATATTCCGAACTTGAACTTTGATTACAACCTATACTAATAATTAAGGGTTCCACGAGTTCAAACCGCTGCTCAATATCCCACCACTTCTTCATTTCTTTTTCAGCATGTTGAATGCATTTCGTCCAATATGTACCATCTATTCTTTCGAGGATTGTTTCCACACTTCTCGTATATGTTCATCGGTGTACTGTGAATTCAACTCTTTTTTATTATAGTACTCCTTGCAATTAGCCCAAATTAATTCGATTGGGTTAAATTGGCAATGATACGGAGGTAATCTTAGTATCTTATGGCCGTTTCTAAGTGCAAGCTCATCTATTTCATAAATTTTCGGTTTTGGATTTTCGTTAACTAATTGTAAAAGTTCTCGTTTTAACATTTATTGATCATGCATTACATTATGGTTTAATAAAAATGTACACAAATCATGTTTGGTCGAGGAAGCATTGGGTATTTTTTCTTTTAGTGTTGAATGGTAACTGGCGTTGTCTAATATAATTAAACTAGGTTTTGTTAAATTTGGTATCAAATCATTTTCAAACCATTTCTTAAACAAATCTCCATACATGTCACCATGTTAATCTTCTTTTGGGGATTTAGAAGAAAATAGAAGTGAAGCATTAGAAATAAAGCCGTTCCAGTTTCCTGCATGTACAACAATAAACCTAAAACCAAATTTTAATTTATTACTTGTAAGTATAAAATCAGGGTCAAACCTTTTGCTTTCTCCAAGTGGCTTTTTCTTTATGCTTTGTTTAGAGGCATCATGCCAACTCCTTTTTGGTGAACCTCTACTAAATATCCAAGTTTCATCTATATATACAGGGTCATACAATGCAAGATCCTTCTCAGTAAAATATTCTCGTAAAAATCTAACACGACTTGCTGCAATGTGGTTTTGTTCAAATAAACAACGTCTGCCATCATCAAGTTTAAAGGAAAATCCAATATTATGTAAGAGTTTTGTTAATCCACTTTGCTAAAGTTGAATACACCAGCGGTGGCAATTTCATGTTGCAATGTTGCCCTATTTATTCATAATTACATATAAAAAAAACTAATTTGAGCAATACTTACGATTATTATTCATATTATAAATTGTACGTTTAACCACATCTTTCACGAAGTTATCAACGTCACAAGACGTTTTGGCACTACAGGTTCTTCGTTCTCCTTCACTTAATTTCTTTTTTAATCGAAGATACAGTATTTATGTTAACGCCACATGCTTCTGCAGTTCGCTATAATGAATCAAGCCGTAAGATGAAATAGTATTTTTAATTCATAAAATACCTGCATAACTGACGTGAAAGGCAACAATACAGCACCGTTGTCACGTTCTCGCATAAAATAGTCCATTACTTTCATAATGACTGCTTCGGTTTCCAATTTCTTTGGCATTGAAACTATTCCTATGCTATCATAATAATCATTAATCTTTTGTTAATACCATGTACTTACTTAATCTGCCTCGATATAATAATTGATTAGTATTGAAAAATACTGATTTGAATAAAGGAAAGATGAAAAAATTCGAAAACGGTGTGGCAACTTGAAGTACGAATGTAAGGTTATGACAATGTAAACAAAGAAAATTATTCGACGTACGTTTTCTTGTTTGCACATAAAATAAACGGCACGACATACGTTTGACAATTGCATTTTGCTGATATTTTGATTTACAGAAACAGAAAACTGTGTCACGTCGATTATCATAGTTTACTGCAATGAGTCATACCTAAAACCCGGTGAATCCGACTATACATGTTTTATATTTAGTTTATATTCAATAAATCGTAAAAAACGGCATTGCACTTTTCCAAAGCCTTGATGTCACAACACAAATATGGCGACCAAACGGGAGACATATATTGTAAATGACACCGTACTAAAGTAAAATAAAGTGCACGTAAACAATCAACATTAAATGAACAACATATGCGGGAAATAACGCCCACATTCGAGTAGCCTTATTACATAACATTAACATATTATTTCTAAAATTTAATTTGGTATCGAATACAATGCCAAGGTCTTTAATATTTTCCACTCTATTTACCGCAATATTGTTAATTTTGAATACAAAATTAATGTTCTTTTAGCCTCTATAAAACGAAATACATTGACATTTCTTAACGTTTAAGTATAATTTGTTTTCAACGCACCAAGTGTATAAACGATCTATGTCACTTTGAAAACGGATACAATCATCAATCGAATTAATTTTACAGTACATTTCAGATCATCAGCAAAGAAGGAATTTACAATGTGTAAAAATGTTATATATATATATATATATATATATATATATATATATATATATATATATATATATCATTTAAAAACAATAAAATAATATGGGACCAATATGCGAACCTTGAGGAACGCCAGAATAAATATTAAACGAATAAGATACACAATCATGAATTTTCACACACTGACTTCGATTACACAGGAATGACGAAATCCAGTTCACAGTACACTTTGAAAAACCAATTGTGCATAATTTACGTAGTAGAACTGCATGGTTAACTCGATCAAACGCTTTAGCAAAGTCCGTGTATAAGGCATCAGCTTGATTACAGTCTTCCAAAGTTTTAGACAAGAATTCCTTAAACACCATTAAATTTGTTAGAGTAGATTTCCCTTGCACAAAACCATGTTGTTGATCACAAATTAAACCTTTGGATATCCACATTATTTGATCTGCAACTAATTTGTCTAATAACTTTGGAATAGTAGATTGAATAGAAATTCCACGATAGTTCTCGATTACACTTTTTACCAGATTTGAAAATTGGAGTTACGTAACTCAATTTCCATTGATCGGGGAAGGACCCCTCCTTTAAGGATCGATCGAACAGCATATATATTGGAGTAACAAGAGTTGACACGCAATTGATAAGTACACACGAGGGAATATGGTCAGGACCACTTTTTTTGAGTTTTTATTGACGTTATTGATTCAAACACTTTTTTTCGTAACACATAATCTAGTGTTTATCAAATTAGAAATAGATGTTTCCATAAAGAAATCATTAAGATTATCAACATTTTGTGAATCAGAATAAACGGACGAGAAAAAAGTCAGCGAACGAATTTACTATACCATCATTTGAAGAGATGTGATTATTTTTAAATTGCATTAAAGTAGGTATACCCTCTTCTTCACGCAGATCTTTGACATATTTCCAGAAATAGTTGGGATCTTTTCTCAAACTGGTTTCAACCTTTTTAATATAATTAGTGTGAAGTTCTTTATTTAATATCTTGCACTTTTACGAAATTCATTGAATACATTATAGTCACCTATATAATTGCTTCGTTTATACTGAGAATGGGCAGCTTTTTTTATGGATTAGATTGATTAATTCACTGTTCATCCATTTAGGAAACTTATTATTTGTCTGAGTTATACATTTTTAGGTACAAACATGTCAATACCTTGGAGTAAATAGTTGTAAAAATTTGAAACAGCTGTATTAATACTACCAGAAACCAGAATGTCATTCCAATCAATAGTGGCTAAGAAATTGTTTAAACCAATATAGTCCGCCCAGTCGTATAAATAGATAGATTTAAAAATAGTCATATTTGAAAAACTTAAATTTATTTTGAAGTCAATTATGTAAGCTTTGTGATGAACTGAAGTATTTAATAACGGATCATGACATTCAAATACATCATACTCTTCATTATTAGTAAAAATAAGTCCAGAAACACCTCACGAGCATTCGGGATTGAGTTAATCTGACGACATCCGGCATATGAATATGAGTCCACCACTATTTCACTGTTAACATCGGAGGGTTTTAATGAATCGTATATTAAGTTATTATTATTCCACTTAAGTGCCGGAAGATTGAAATCGCCACAAACCAAAGCTGCATATTACTAAAGTTATCATAAATATATTCAACGGTAGTGGCATTTTCTTCATAACATGTCGATGGTGAACCAGGTGTAATGTAAACTCCACCAATGATAAGGGACCGACTTCCGAAAATATCTGCACAAAAATGTGTTCGATCTTATCATTAATAAATAATAGTGATGACTTGTATGATTTCTTTGCAGCAATAAGGGTGCCTCCACCTCGTGTTTCGCCACTAATTGTTCTATTAGTTCTAAAAACATTGTAGTTTTTTATACCTAGCATAGAATTGGTTAATTCGCTAAAGAGCCATGTTTCAACAATTATAATGATATCGTAATCATTAGTACTAACAGAAAACATAAATTCCTTTAATTTACTTCTCATTCCACCAACATTTTGAAAATATATATTTAGTTTTTGATGATGCAGTAGTAGACTTGGGATTAAAAATGTAAGGAACATCGTTGTTGTATCTTATTGAGGCTGTAGTGTTACCTTTGGCTCTTAGATCATTTAATTCGGTTCTGATTTTGTTGAAATAATTTCTTTTGAATTATAGTTTTATCAGAATAGAATCTGAAATTAGATTTGTTTATATTTGATTTCAAAACGGATCTAGCATTATCCACATTATCAAAAATATCAGTTTTTTTACCTAATCGCAAAACTTTATGTGGAACAACAGAAACATTCCCAGACCGAAGTGTATCTTTAATAATGTTTAAATCATCATTAATCTTTTCCTCTAGTGAATGATAACTAGACTCAGGAACATTATACACAATCACATTACATTTTCGTTTACGCCGATCCTCCATTTCAGAAATAATCTCATCAACATCGTTAATTCACTATTATGTACCATCGAAGTACTGTTTTTGTGAATTTGTGAAATATTAGCTTCAAGTTTACTGACTCTGTTTTCAAGATCAATAATTTTTGCAGAAAATGATTTTATGATATCGTCTTTAAAAATTTGTAGTTTTTCGGTAATTAATTTATCCAGTACTTCATATGTTAAATTTATCGGGTTAGGTGAATCTTGAGTGATGGTACATTTAACACAGAACCATTTTGTGCCAAGTTCTTTTTTGGCTTCTTCAAGGAAAAAATCTAATTTCTGATCGGGTAATGAAACGAAAGTAGCGTGAAACCATTTTTTGCAAGAATTACATTTTAGTGCAGGAGACTTTGAACCATGATTGCTTGAGAATTTAAAAAATAAGGTGATGTTTTATCCACAACAGAATTACTTATCAATAACTTACAATACGAATATCACTTTTGCTTAGAAAATGTATTAAGTGAGATAATTTTTTATCGCAGAAAACACAACGAATCGACGCACAAATGAATCACAAAACAATTATAATTAGAATAGAACCGAAAATATTTAATTATAAATTAAAGAGTAAATATATGTATCAACAAAACAAAATTACGTCCACACGTCTTCGAGTCGTACTGTTCAAAACTATAGTCTTTGGTCTTTTCAATTTCAAAAGTATTATAAATACCGATACCTTCAGATCCCATGAAATGCAAAAGCAAATTGCATTTTTGCTCGGCCTTGTCTTCCAAACCTACGGCCGCGATGTAAATATGACTAAATTTTAACCATTCATTTGCTGCATTAGAATCGCTTATGTTGAACGTTGGAATTTTCACGTTTAAGGTGTAGATAGGTATAGGTAACACCGCCAAAATGAAAATATTTTAGAAAGATAGATCGTGTCTATTTATGACAGTAGCCAAATTTTCAGATTATTACTATAGCCCGTTTGTCATAAACGTCTAACCTACCATCGACTATCAATGACCCTGTATATTAATTGCAAAACGTTTTGCTTTGTAATAAAAGCTTCATCAGTATATTGTCAAATAATAAAATACAAATATACCGTGTGTCTCTGGCAAGACGCAACATAGGAATTTTACTAAAGAAAAAAATTGAATTGATCCACTAAGGCTATGAAATTTTCGTATTTACGTATAAGTTAGAATTAATTATTATTGAGTGTTCCTTATTGTAATATTCTCTAATTTAATTTTCGAAAATGAGTGTGTATACAATACCTGAGAAAGTTCAAATGGTTAAGGGGGGATACAGAGGTGAAAGCCATAGAAATACTTCTGCTTTGTTTGCTGCACTTTTTCCGGATCGGCAGAGAAACCGCAGTGTACACTCATGAAATTTAAAACTTGGACACCACAATTTCTGTAAACAAAAGTTTACACATTGTGAAGCAGGCTTAAGGGTATCATTTACAATTCTAACAGCAGGTAGTCTCAGCAGGGGTTATCTTATAGAAGGACTGTAGAATGAATCATTACACTAAGCACGTTTTAGAAAATAGGTAATTTACGTTGCTTACTTAATTTTTTTAAAGAATATATTTGAAGGTATCGCTAATGAAACACCATAGCTCGATTAATTATCGAATCAAAATTTTGTTTAGGAAATGTTTACAAAATAAAATTAGATAAAATTTGGCCCTTGTTGTCTTCAGATAACAGCAAGTATTCGAGCTCAAACATTTTCGATAATGTTAAAATCTGGGCTTTTTGCTGACCAGGGTAACAGCTCCAAGTTATTTTCTCGTATCCAATTGCGCACAACCCGCAAAGTATGAATAGGGGCGTTGTACTTTAACAACAAAAATACATTATAAAAATGTTAATTCAACAGATCCCGAACTATTTTTTGGAGAAAGTATAGTGAAATAAGAATACTTACTTGTTGGAAAATATAATCTTCGTCTGGATAAAACACTTCGACTGAAGGTTTCATAATAGTTTCCAAAATATCTAAATACGCAGCAGAATCAAGACGTCCATCGATAGCCCAACAAACTCCTGGACCCCGCGCGCTAACCCAACCCCACACATTCACAGAGAAATAACCACTTCGTTTTTTTAGGACATATGTGATTATTTTCGTAACGAGTTCCTTCCATTCTAAAACTTTTAGTGGTCCATCGTTGCGGCTATTGAACGTTTTTCGTCGCTAAAAATCACTCGATTCCAAAATTCCAAAGGTTCGTTCACATATCGCCTTGCAAATTCCAGACAAAGTCTCATATTTTAGTCACTGAGAACTTCTTTCGCAGCAGCATTATACTTCTTTATTCCCATCTCCTTTAATCTTTTTTGTGCAGTTATACGGCATCCGGGAAAATGTGAATCTGCTATAGCCCTGGAGTATGTAGCAAATGGTTGTTCTGTTACGTAATGAAACAACTCGAGATCTTGAGCACGTGTAGATACTTTAGGTCTACCACTTCCGATGGCTCTTTCCAAAGTGTGTTCAAGATTCCATTTTACTCGGTAATGCCCTACGGTGCTTTTTGGTATATCTAACATACGTGAAATTTCACGCACGCTACGGCCCGCCGCTAATTCCAAAACAATCCGCGCTTTCAAATCAGCACCGTGATGAGGTGGCATTTTCACAACACTTGAAATTTTAAACTAAAATGGAATTTAGGTAATTGTTTATTTATTACATACTTCTAATGACCAATGTAACAACCCTTAGAGCAATATGACTCAAAGGAAGTAAATTAAACAAGCAAGGATATTCTATTGTTATTGAAACTTATTCATAAAGTAAAAGCCATTTCCTTATAATGCTAATGGACAGGATTTTCTTTTAAGTATTAAGATTACAATAGAGGACTTATAAACTTTCGAAAATATCTAATTATAAATATTTACACTGCAATTGCGCTTTTCCTTAATAATTTCTTAGCAATAACATACACGTTCTTGGTTTTTAAGTTGTCATAAATTTGATATGATATAAATTTGTGTTTCTAATATTACATCACAAACTAATCTTTATTCGCCAAAAATTGTTGCTTAAGTTGTAAAGCTTCGTACACACCTGAACAACAAACCGAGCAACAAACATAACAACGAACCGAAAGTCAAACAGAACGACAAACGATCTTTTATGATTTCCACAATCCGAACAACAAACGGAACGTTTGTGCTGTTCCCATAATTATTTTCAGTAGTTTTCAGTTCATATATATTTATTATTGAGAAGAGAAAATTTCGGAAAACAAGAAGATAGTGCCAACCAAATTTTTACGCACAAAGAAGGGTAAAAAATTATAATGATGCTAATAGAGACATCATTTTTTTTCTTGCATTCTTAAACACTAAAACAATCAATAATAATGGAGGTCACACTCATTATTGATTTCTTATATTTATTTATATAGTAATACCTTTATTTAAAAAAAAACGTTTTCATTTAATTTTTAAACTATAACTTGGTATCTTAATTATAATTATGTAATAAATTCTTGTCAAAAACTAAATATATACGTTGACAATAAGAATTGCCTTAGTTTTTATTTTCACTTTTATATTAACTACAGAAAAAAATGAAACGTCATAAAATATACATTTTGTAAGGACTAAATATTATGAATAGAGAGTTTAATGATTTTTTTTAATAACTTACAATAATTAGTAGGTTAGATTTATTTAAAATAAGTAATAATCAGTCAACCCAAATAACCATGTTTAGTTTTTTGATTTAATTTAAAAGTTATTGCTTGTAGACGTTTTTTAAATCAAAATTATTTCTAATTTTATTTTGTAAACATTTCCTAAACAAAATTTTGATTCGATAATTAATCGAGCTATGGTGTTTAATTAGCGATACCTTCAAATATATTCTTTAAAGAAAAAATTAAGTAAGCAACGTAAATTACCTATTTTCTAAAACGTGCTTAGTGTAATGATTCATTCTACAGTCCTTCTATAAGATAACCCCTGCTGAGACTACCTGATGTTAGAATCGTAAATAATACCCTTAAACCCGCTTCACAATGTGCAAACTTTTGTTTACAGAAATTGTGGTGTCCAAGTTTTAAATTTCATGAGTGTACACGAGCGTCCGAAGCAGGTTCAACAAAACCAGAAGATGGACAACGATAAAGAAATCAATGTACTCGGTGTTGTGCAATTTAACCCTAACATTAGTGCTCGACAACTAGGTATCGACTGTGGTGTAAATAGGTGTTGAGTTCATAAAATTTTAAAAAGCATAAGCCGATGCTGAAAAAAGGCAAGAATTTTGTGAAACATTAATGGAGATTCGCAATAATGATATAAATTTTGTTAAGAATATTTACTTCACCGATGAATGTTCGTTCAATGTCAATGGGTTGTATCAGCATGATGGGTGTCCAGCACATAATGCGAATCAAATGAAACAACTTTTAAATGAAGCACTTTCGAGAACCTGGATATTAAGTTACTTGGCCACAAAGATCACCAGGCTGGTCCCCCAACAACTTCTTTTATGGCCTTACATATCTTCGAAAGTTTATACCGACAGAACCCACGATACAATTGAGTTATTAATAGATAAAATTGTGGAAGTTTGCTTCAAAAATATGATTGCAAATGTGCAACAAAACTTCTATTTGAGGCACTGTTTAGCAGTAAATGGACAGCATTTGGAACAGTTGCTATAAGCCAAGCACTTCGCCTATTAGCGTTCACTGCTGTATATCCACAAACAAATCGCTCCTTTCAGGACCACTAACACATTTATAGAAAAGAATTTTTAGTATGATGTAATTAAAACTTAAAACGACAATCACTCTTTATAAAAAACCGTATTTGAAATTACAACATTTCTTACAATTGTTCTTGGATAGGTTGAAAATAATAATCTTGTTACCTTGTTTGTTGACTCCCGGATTCTAGTAAAACTTGAAATAGAAAGTCAAAAGAGAAATAGCAAATTAAACAATTTAAAGCACCAACCTTTACGCTCTCATTATTCATAACATTAAAAACCTTAATCGGGAAGTTTCTAAAAATCTTCAGTAATCCCATGAGTTTCAAATAATTGTTTACGAACAGGAAGCTAAAATGTATAACACCTCCAATTCTGGGTTATACTTTACTTCGCTGATTCCAAATAAAGTCCTTAGAACACCAACTTCTGGTAATCTGTAGAGACCTGTGGTAGAGACAAACTACTCGATCCATACTAATCCAAATATCTGTCTTATAATTGTATTGACTTAAAATAAACTTTTAGCTTTAGAATACCTGCATATTCTTGCAAGATGCAAGTATTATGTCTAATAGTTTAGACACACGTCTACAATACAAGAAAACAAACGACTCATTTAACCTCAAATTCAATACGAAACAGGTTTTATGCAAAAGTATTTCATTATGCTTGCTTCAATAGCTATATTAAAATATGAAAGCAACTGCACATTGATTAGAATTTTCGTAAAATCACAAAATACTAAATACTTACATTTTACATACTTAAAGAATAATATTTACATTTGAAGGAAGATTAGACATTCTACACTTGCTCTCTCTTTCTAGCTTCAACAAAATGCCGTAACGTATTGAGTATATAACATCCGGAATTTTCATAGCAATAGTAGATCATATCAAATTTTTCTATAGTAAAAATCCTATGTTGCGTCTTGCCAGAGACACACGGTATAACAATTAGACAAAAACATAAATATTAGGTATTAAATAAAATTTATATAGTATACGATGACATGCATATTGATTGACATAAAAACGAACAATGTTCTTAATTCTTAATATACTGTACTACGAGTATATATTTTAATCTAACATCTATATCTTATCTGACATCTGTGCATCAAATAATAGTATGTATATGCCAAAAGTTTTTTGTAATAAATATCTCAAAATTTAAACTTTCCTATTCAATACTGCCTTCTTAATCCTTTTTAAATACTTGTTGTTACATTCATATCAAGTACCTGATTATGAAAACACCTGTTCCCAGTTGCTTAGAAGACGTGGGGTCATGAATTTTTATCCTATTTGTAGTAACTTAACTTCTCAACTCAAATGTACAAAGTTCATACTTTCCATTAAAAATTAATTTTTCTTTCTTACCTTTATTTACAGATACTAGAATACTATGATCAGTTTCTCTTCTTAGTAGATTTGTTTCGTTGACCAAACTTTCCAACGTAACTCTGAAGGATCTACATGGCATCGTTTCTTTGGCGCACATTTAAAAACACCTACAAACCTAGAAAAATTGAGTAACTAATAGATAACTTGTATATTTTCTAATTACCTTTTTGAAAATTCCACTATCGTGTATTCTAAGATTCTTATTTTTTGATATTTTTGATTTGAGTTTATTGAAGGTAAAAATAAATTTTTAGAAAATGTTTTCTTATTTGTTTTGTGGTATTTTAATAAATTAAAAGAAAAAAATCTAAAAAATATAAAAAAAAAAAAAAAAAAAAAAAAAAAGAAAGTATATTGTAATTTTTAATTATTTTTTTTACATCTTTTTTTTTAATAAATGTTAAAATAAAATTTAAAAAAAAAATTAAACAATATAGGTTACAGTTCTTAATAATCTTTACTTCACATCTTTAAAGCACGATTTTGGATAAAATTACTCATCTGGCGTATGTGTTGCCAATTAGTAAAAGTTTTGTACTATGTCTATCGCTCATGGATTAATGTTGCAACATTTTGTGATAAGCATATCGAGTTTGCAACCGAAGAAATCCAGAGATGCTTATTATAAAGAATTAAGTGATTTCAATAACTGGAAATCTTTGGATTACTTCTTTAACTCAAAAAAAAAGATTCGCGGCATCATCAATGTAGACACAGTATGTATGCTAAGATCTTCATTCAAGCTTTATGAAAATACAGGTATTTTACAATATGGTGTGTTAATCTCTTTTTTTTTTGAACGAATCAAAAAATTACAAGTCAAAAAATCAAGAGTTCTTAAAAGCGAGCATATTTCACAGTTTCTAGCACTTAATAAAAAATATTTGATGATGAAGGTAGGTCGAATTTCTTATTTGAGAATGAAATTTTAATTTTTTACATTACAAGTCGCACTAATTTTAGATGGGTATTGATGTTGTGAATTATTGAACATGTCAATAGATAACGTAGAAGATAAAGGATCTTATATTTTGGTATCTGTACCAGATGCAAAAAATATGTTTCACGTAGCCTTACGATATGAAAGAAGAATTTTTAGTTAATGTCCTCGATATTTGTAGAAAATATATGTATCTAAGAATATTTCTCACAAGAAGTTGTTTTTGTGCCATATAAATGAAAAATGCACAGTACTACTAGGAATAAATACTTTATCCAAAATACCAATAGCAGTAGCTGATTTTTTGAAATTACCAGAACCAGAGTCGTACACGAGACATAATATGAGACGCACATCAGCGACTTTATTGTGTGAGGCGATCTTGGTACGGCCCAACGTCATGGTCGATGGAAATCGGCACAAAGCTAAGTGTAGAATCAATTTCAAGCAAAATGGACATTGTTAAAGTGAAAATTCAGGAACAGAAACCAGTGTTATTGTGAATACTGAGAATAAAAAATAGAATGAATTTGAAGTGACAAAAAATGAAACAAATAAAGTTATAACTTTTAATATAAATGTTAATGTAAACCTTAACAAATGGTTTCATATGAGGTTCTTGTTTCATATACTTAGGTAATTGTAATATTATGTAGGTACTTAGACAACGTATTTTTTGTTGTTCAATAAACCAACTATTCAATTTTCGTAAACTATTGAATCATATAAAATTAATTATTGATTCATAAAACCACTAGTGTTTTAAATACTCCTCATTCAAAATCATCATTTTTATAACGTTATAATAAAGAGCTGTGGATAAAATGGTGTAATTGTATATGCACTCACAGAAAAATCATTGTAATTTTGAAAAAAATAGCAATAAAATAACCAGTTTTAAATACTTTTTGGCATCATTGCTGTTTTTATTCAATTTTAATTTGCAATATTTAGATTGTACAATGCATCATTTTGAAATGCCACTTCAGAAAACCTTTGGAATTAAAACACAATCCTTATTAAAAAGAGCTTGCACTAATTTTGAAAATGATAAGTTATATATCAGTTTTGAGAACCTATGCAGTACAGTAAATAGAGATACAAGTATTTTTGACAAAAATAATAGTAGGATTATATTGTTAATTAACATTTCAATGCAAAAAAGTGTTTTTTCTCAACTTTTTTTTCCTGAGTGAAAAGTAATGAACCAACATTAATGGTGTAAAAAGAAAAGTTGTAGAGAATAAAAATACGAATAAAATGAGCACCAATTCGACTAGAACAGGTAATAAATTTCCGAGATAAATCAAAAAAATGCTTTGAAACTTGAGAACAGTTGATTACAAGAATTTTGTTTACATTGCAACGTTTCTGAATTGGTTAAAAATGACTGTGTTTAACATGCAGTTAATAATTCTTTGACGAAAATTGCGCTGCACATTTAAAACATATATACATAGTAATTTTAAGAATTTGACAAGTAAGCAATTAAAGATGACTGATCATACACAGTTTCTATTTCGAAAAAATATTTTTGAATAAAATACCATGGACCATAACAAGAATTAGGGTATTCTAGACCTAGAATATGAAACAATTTAAAGCATGTATTAACACATGATAAAAACATATGGCGTCGTTGAATGTTTTGTCAAAAAATACAAAATAATCAGTTATTTGATCTGCGTCGAGACCAACTACAACAATTAGTAGTTTATTATAATTCTTCTTTCGTAGCTCATCCACTCTATGTTCAAAATCATTTATTGTTGCAACTCTTAAAGTGAAATTTTCTTGAGCGTCTTTAATGGTTATCTTGCGTTTGTCGTTCACATTATCAATAGAAAAACGACCAGTAGGTAATACAATGCTATTCAGTAATGTTAATAAGATGTAATCCTCAGTGTCTGCAAAAATATTAATAGTTATTTATAGTAGTAAGTGAATAAAGTAGGTACTAGAACAGGTTAACCGCTCGATGCGGAAGGTATCAAAATAAAAAACATTTAGGTACAATTTGTGGCACATAGGTATATCGGACGTGAAAAAATATCTTCCATATTTCTGATTCTTCATGTGTTATTACAATTATAAGTATTTAAATTTTAGTTAAAAGTAATTTTTACAAAAATGAAAATATATTTAAAAAAATTAAATGCTTATCTATTGTTTAAGAATAAGATACTCACTCATATCAGTTTTAGTTGTCAATACAGAAAATAACGCTTGCATGCTTTGTCGTTAATATTATTTTGGGAATAATGTTTAATTTTTGCTTTAAAAGTTTCCCATTTGCTATACAACAACAAATGCTTTCCCGGATATAAAAACTTGAAGTCAATTTCAATCAACAAATCAATGGTAATTTATAATTTACTGCTGTAACTAAAACCAAATCGTTTGAATTTGTATGAACAAATAATGGCCATTCTTTTATAAAATTTACCACATTTTTTTCTCCTTTAAATTCATGTTGCCTTAATATAAATGTTTTTTTTTCCCATTTATCTTTGGCTTCTTCCCAATTACCAAAATCTGTCTGTAGAGATGTTTTTAAACTATTGGATATATTTGCGTCAAAATAGTAATCCTAAAACCGTATTGATTAAATAACACTTTTTAATTTGTAATACGTAACAAAAATTTCGGATGGGAAATTGCTTTCAATCTCTGACAAAATATTAGGATTGGGAGATAATTTCGTACCGTTATAGTGAATATCCTCCAAAACAACAGTCACCAAACTATCTCGACGCAGTTTATCTAAACAAGTTTTTTCTGTGATATTCCAAAATCGTTTTTCCTTTATTAGATTCTGTTAAAACTTCTTGTAAACTCTATAACATTAGACATCAAAATTTAATTTAAACTTTTGTAATTTTATTACCTTAGACAATTTTGAGCCCTTCAAGGCAGTTGAATTTACTAATGTAGAATTACTTTCAGAACTGTTAGGTTCATTATTAATCAACCAATTATTTACTTTAATAGAAGAGTTTGAGATAGAATCACTATCAAAATCATGGTAGAAAATAAAATAAATTAATGTAACTAAATATGAAAAGCCTTACTTCAGTTTTTCTCCATTCAAACAACTTGGTTCGAAATTCAGCTCTTAAGCCAATATCGGCTATCGTGTCCTTAATATCTTCCTTCGAAAGGTAAACTAAAGATCGATATGACACACCACGGCTAAAAAATGACTTGGAGTTTATTTTATATATCAACGACAAATGGTATAGGAAATGCCAATTTTCAAAAACACTTAAATAAGTTAAAAACTTGAATATTTAAGTATTAGAAACCCTTATAAAAGTTAAAAGGAAATTGTACCTACATTAAATTATGAACATCATGTAATGAGATATTTATTAGTCAATTAATAAATGGACTAAAGTGACAGTCTTTTATTTAAACCCAAGGGTAAATTTGTTGTGATTAGTTCCATCAGAAGATATTCACTTTTTCTAAAACCTTATATTTTAAGAAAAATGTAAATAATTAAAAAAAACTCGTATGAAGGTATAGCTTAATTTTTATGTACATATAAAAATACAATAATATGCTACTTTTTTTGGAACACTCCGTATATTTCAAAATATTATTAAAATGTAGTCCATTGACTTACATAATACCCTTGCAATAAAAATTGAGGAATATATGCCGTTTCAGCGTAAAACTTCATGGCGTCGTCGGTCGTGAATCTACCTACGCCTTTATGTTGCATAAATAACTTTGATACGTTTCACAATAGTAACTTAATTTTCAAAATAACTAATCAAGTCAAGCAGATGGACGTCGATTAATAACTTTTATTTTTTGGAATATGAACTTCTATTAAGTTAAACTTTGAAAGAAGCTACCTACATATTTTAAAAACTTAAAAGTAAAATTTAAGAAAACCGTAGCTTTATTTACCTTGTAGACGGGTAATAACTGTAGCAAATTCCACTTTTCCAACAGATTTTTTTCATTTGATGTATCATCGACTTATACAGCTTCATTTGAAATAAAAATAGCTGACGTTTCTTCTAGTAGAGTGTTTCCTCCTCCTGTAAAAGATGATCAGGAAAAGTAAACCCTCGGCATCCATATTGTGGTGGTTTGTTTGGGACATCCTTTAACAAAAGATTATTTTTACTATGTATTCACAATTGCAACTTCATGCGACGCATAATCTCAACGACTGCAAGAGCAAGAGTCTGTAGTACAGAAATGATAATGTTTTGATAAATAAGCTCCATAAAATAAAAAGTGTACTTATGAAAGTGAAATCAGATACTTTAAAAAATACGCTGCTACTTTTGTATTAAAAGTCGCAGAGTAAATATAAAAACTCAACATTTTTAAATTGTAAGATTTTTCTGAGTGTGGTTACATATATCTAGGCTAATTTCTTTCATTTCGTTGATCATAACATAAAATAAGAAAACCTAAAAATTGTTAAATAATGTATTACTTCTTAGTAACCTGACTGGTGTTCAGGGAAAAAGAAAATGAAGTTTGCAGTACACCATTACTGTTAAAATTGCAAATAATGGTACAAAGTTACGATAAATATTGATCTCATAAACAAACGAATTAAAAGCAAATGATACGCATTAAAACAAAAACAAAACTTACCTTTCAAATTATATGTTGTAATGGTAATTTCAACAATCTTCTTTTTCAAAGCATTATTTTGTTCATTACACGCAAATGTTCTGTTTTAATATTTTGCTTACTTACTCTGTTAATTAGTTGTTGGCCGATTATCACATTTGTTAGTTTCAATTGCTTTCGTCTTCATCGTTACTAGTTAGACACTATGCATATCGATTATGATGTCTTGCTAACACGGAAATTATACCGACAAAATTTTTATACGCCATTTTTGCAATCTAGGAGCTATTGTAAATATTATATTACCCGTCGATTACAGGGTGGAAACAAAAGAGAATTTTTATTTCTTGAGTTTTAAATATATTAGAACCTTTTAAAGAAATGGTTGAATACACTTTGAAAAAAAACTTACCAAGATTGCCTTACATCGTCTTCCTAGTAATTCAAAATATCTGTAATAATATATTAACTTTCAACAAAGAGGTCTAGTTATTGACAATACTTATTTTATTGATCACACACATTAACATATTCTTTATGTATTTCTAACAGTTTAAACAAAAAGGACACAATACTCCATATTGTAATCGATATGTTAAAAAAAACCTTTGAATAAAAAAAAGTCATACAATTTCAAAACTCGATAATCACACATCGAAAAATGAATTGTTCTAAAAGCTTCTGTAAATGTATATTTGGTTGAAAAATAAATATGTACTTTAAACGCGACCTTATAGCCAAAATGTAATCAAATCGCCAGTATTATTTAATGAAAACAACAAATATTTTCTGAAAAGTAACTGAACTGATAAAGGAAAAAGTCAATATGATGCAGATAATTATAATTAAATTTAGTAAATTAAGAAATTAGCAATTCTTAGTCACTTTTACTAAAAGTAGTTTCACCGTCCAACAAATTTTCGAAAACTTCATTAAGACTTTAACGCAATCTCACAATCTATTGCACTTATATCCAAAATGACACTTTTCTTGTGTTCCCAAACTCAATTGTCAATTCAATAGAATTAAGGTCACAATGTCGCATTTAATCAAATATTTTCTTTTTCTTCAAAGTTTATTTACATTATACCATAGTATAATTAAATTTCTGATCATCTATCAAAAATTTGCAAAATTACTATTCTTTTCGCTTTTGAACCATATTTCTAGCACAAACAGATAATTATGGAATAATAAGATTATATTGATATTATGTTTTAAAAAGATTTCAACGCTGAATGGTTTGTGAAAGCCGCTCCGCGATCCAACCCACCAAATTCGTACGTAAAAAAATTTTTTTCGGGTGAAATTGAACCTTCTACAGCTAAGCCATTAAAAATTTGCCAAATTTACAAATAGTTTTTATTTATGTTTTTACGTAATACGGTTCCGGAGTTATAAAAATGTAAAAATTACAGTATTTCGTATTGAGAATGTAAAAATGTTTATTTCTTTATCCGCTAAGATTCTTTTTAAATTTTGAAAATCGGTCCGAAAATACACGAGTTGTGGTCAATTTACTGCTCAATTTGTTTGAAAGTTTATTGACTATTTTTAACATTTTTTTAACCTGGAAAATGCTTTTGTACAAAAAAATCTAAATCGAAAAATAAAAACCCATCTTTCGTAAACTCAAAACTTTTTTCGAAACGAAAATATCCCGAGCCGTTTTAATGCGAGACAGTAGTTAAACAGTAAGAGTTCAAGATCAAAATATGTGATCTAGAACTCTTACAGCTTTTTGCCGATCGCCATTGTGGTCATGACATGCTGATGTACTTACAATTGCAAGATGGCAATTTTGGGACTCCGCCCCCCTATGACTGTTGATTTTGATTGGATAATTAGAGTGTAATTGTTCCATTGTGGTCAATACATATGCGTGTGATTACAAGATAATGATTTTGGGACTCCGCCCCTATGACTGTTGATTTTGATTGGGTAATTAGAGTGTAATTGCCTTAGTGTATTGCCATTGTGGTCAATACACGTTCATGCGCTTACAAGATGGCGATTTTCTCCGCCTCCATGATGGTTGATTTTGATTGGATCGCCTACACCGTCGAAATAAGATGACAGTCGAAAAAAAAGATGGACGTGATAAAAAGAGAACGGTGGTCGTTATCTGTATTTAATTAAACTATGACGGATGCCTTGTATGTTGAAACACGAGACTCTATCCTTCTTCATCGTATGTCTGTTCATCTCTCTGTCACAGTCTGAACGTCATTACCATGGAAGTTAAAACTACCATCCTCTTCATCGTATTTCCCTTCTCACAGTCTGAACGTGCAGGTGTTCTATTCACATATGTATAAGATGTAAATTTTGTCTCACCCCTACGATAGAATAAATCAGGGAGAGCGTTAGTTTCTTTCGAGTCTTCGTCGAGGTGATTTTGCTCGTTTTCCGCGTTATGAATGATAAAATAAGTAGTGATATAAACAATTTCATTCAGCGTTCTAAATTGGGTGCAGTTCCATTAAATTTGGATTCTGTGGTGTACGAAAAAAATCAATGAATACTCAAACACCGAGGGCATGTCGCAAAACGTGTCGATGGATTCGATCTCATCGTCATCATCATCATCGTGGTCTTTTGCTACAGAGTATGACATGGTCAACGAGTCTCGTCTTCTAAACTTCAACAACGCATCGAACGAGAAGTTGGTGAATTCGACGTGTTACAAGCTAGACTAGGATGATGAGGGGAAATATATAGAAGTTGGACACAGTACTTTTCTACAACTTACACCTGTAATTAGAATTTGGAATAGCCCCGAGTATAATGGTGTATGTAGTGCCAGCGATCCGTATAATGTTCATTACAATGATCGTGAAATGTGTTGCTTACCGTTGATGAGTGGAGGATGTTAATGGGACTCCATCATCATCTAATGAACGACTTTTTCCTTAACTCGGTTGGTGAGAAGTATAGACAAGAGTTTGTAGATGTCAACGACGGACCTATCGAATGTATAAGAAAAACCTCGGACATATCTCGTGATGTAAAAATTATCTACACTACGGAATATCATCCCGATATAGGAGGTTGGAGTGTGGGTAGCGATAATGGTTTTGTAAATACAATCACTTTAACACGTGATTATAAAAATTGTGTTCTAAACAAATGGGGTGTCGATTGCATGTTTGGGCTGAAGAATATAATTAATTATCGTCTGGAGTTAATGCAATCACACAAGTTGGATATGTTCTACAATCATGTAATCAAACGTGTGGCTATTGAGGAGAAGAAGAATAAGAAAACATCAAATCAATCTGACTACGATGGTGATGGTTGGAGTGTTTATGACATATATGAAAAACTGTTAAACATTGAATGTAATATTAATTCTCATAATGTATTATGTTTAATGGAGGTCTTGTATCATCGACCTGGTTTTATTATGTCATGTGTTGCAGAAAATATGCGTTAGCATTGCTGATGCATTTCATGTATTTCTTTTTAAATATATATTTACTATATAGATAATTTTTTTATCAGAACCTTAAACATGATAATATTCTAAGTGGTATGTATAAATATATTTGCAAGATGAAGTTGTTGAGCAAAAGTAATCATGCTAGCATCAAAGAAGGGTAAAAAAATTAAATGCAAACAAGGAACTGGTGTTATAAACAGTCTAATTAACAGACTTCCTGTAGAATTACACCTGCCTGGGTATCAGTATTGTGGACCAGGCACAAAGCTACAAAAACGACTGGCCAGAGGTGATGCTGGTATTAACGCTCTAGATTCGCACTGCAAAGCACACGATATCAGCTACAATAACAACCCTAACGATTTAGCTGCAAGGCACCGTGCTGATCAATTGCTCCAGCAAAAAGCTTGGGAGCGGTTCAAGTCAAAAGACGCGAGTTTGGGTGAAAGAACAGCTGCTCTAGCGGTTAGTGCAGCTATGCGTGCAAAGCGATCATTAGGTATGGGTTTGAATAAATCAAAAACTAGAACTATGAAGCGAAAAATAAAGAAACGAAGAGCAAGAGCATCGTTCAACAAAGTTCGGAGGATGATTAAGAACAATACGAAAGCTAATTATGTTAATGGTGGCGGCGGTGGCAGTAACCCTATCTCGATGATTAAAAAGGCCTACGACCAGGCAAAGCTAGCTGTTCGGCATTTTGGTGGAAAACGCAACATAGTAATGCCACGCATCATCCCAATACCCAAAAGTGGAGGGTTATTGCCATTTCTAATACCATTATTTGCCGGACTTTCCGCAACTGGAGCGCTTGCTGGTGGTGCCGCGGGAATAGCTAGAGCTGTTAACGATGCTAAAAGCGCAAAGCAGCGTGCTGAAGAAGCTACTCGTCATAACGATGGAAGCTATAGCCCTAGGGAAGAAAGGTAGCGGTATATACTTGAAGCCATATGGAAAACGAGGTTCTGCATTATATCTAAAACCATATGCAAAGTCTGGTTCTGCACTATATCTGAAGCCCTATCGCGCTTCAAAAAACTAATAAAGTTACCCGAAAGAGCGTTAACTGATATCGATTTGCGAAAGTTTGCTAGAAATGCCCCATACTTTAGAGATGTATTTATGCGCGATAATTTACCAAAAAGTGGGCCCGCTGTGAACGAATCTGCAATTGTAAACTTGGATAGCGTTCGAGGACCAGGAACGCATTGGGTGTGTTATAAGAAACGAGGATCGCGTGTATGGTATTATGATAGCTTCGGTGATGTAAAGCCACCATCTGAATTAATCAAGTACTTTCGGGGATGCGAGGTCTACTACAACTACAAAAGAGACCAAGAGTTTGATAGTGTAATTTGTGGTCATTTATGTCTTAAATTTCTACATTCATAAACTGTATACAAATTTTGTATAAATAAATAAAATATCTATACGTCTGTATTATTAATCAGTCACAATGTCGATAACGTTCAGTTTGGAGGGCGGTGGTAATACGGCGTCGCACGATTTTTATCCGCCAATTGAATTAGATGAAAAATACAATCATGTGATTGGTCTGGTCGGATTTTTTGGTTGTAATTCTATTCGAAATATTCACGACGGCAACGATAAATTATACTATATAGATAACGATACAGCTAAAAAATCTGCTAAAGTCCTTCATATCCCGCACGGATCGTACGAAATAGATAAGCTTAACGATTATTTAACAAAACAATTGGTTGCTGACTATCGCACAAAAAACAAAATTAGCAAAGAAGAGGGGGTTGATGACTCTCTATATTTAAACTGAGGGCAAACAATAATACTCTGAAATGCGAACTTCAGAGTGTTTATGCAATTGACTTTACTCAACCGGGAAATATTGGTCGTATGCTTGGTTTTGAGTCCGAAATACTCCAAGATATTAGTCATAAATCTAGCTTGGATATCCAAATAATAAAACACACCAACATACACGTCGAGTGTAATATTATAAAAAGAGCGTACAGAAACGGGAGAATTGCAAAGACCTTATACGAAGTGGACATTTCAGTACCACCAGGATATCGTTCGGGTAAAATACCATACAATATCCAATATTTGGAGTTAAACACCCGCATTATAGACAATATTAGCATCAGATTGGTCAATCAAAAAGGTGAACCGATAGATTTTGGTGGCGACGAGCCTTTCACGGTGAGATTGGAATTGAAGAAAGAATTATGGGTTTAAAATTTAGTAAAAACACTTTTTCCGTTGTAAACTGTGGTGGTCAGATCTGTGGTGGTAATAAAAAAACACCGATTTCTATAAAAAACAAATCAATCGTTGGAAGATTCATTAATAAACAAGCCTACAGCAACACATCATCACAGGCATCTCGCGCATTAACGAGTAAGAAGAAGAAGAAGAAAATAAGAGCGATAACAATCACTTGACTACGAGAGAGAAACTTTTTTAAAATCAATCGGTGTTAAAAGAAACAATAGCAAAAAAGGAAAAAAAAGATGAGCGAACAATTAAATATTTTCGGTGATGCCCATTTCGATGATTCAATCGTTAGATCTGATATTCATACATACTTGCCTTATGGGCCCAACAGTTATGCTCCATCAGATGAAATCAGAATTGTAATTCAAAGCCAGGATTTGATTACTGCCACCCACGATAGTTTTCTATACATCGAGGGTAATATTACACGCAAGCAAGCCGATGCTGCGAAATCGTGTGATTTAACAAACAATTTTGCTAGTTTCTTGTTTGAAGAGATTCGATATGAATTGGGTGGACATCGTGTGGATGTTAGCAGAAATCCAGGTATCGGCTCGGCAATGAAGGGCTATGCATCGTATGGTGCCGCCGACAAGAAAGCGTTGGCTCACATTGGATGGTCTCCTTTAAACAAAAACACTCTACAAGGCAATTCAGCGCAAACGAGGGATTTGGTAAAAAAAATGTTTGCTTGCCTCTGAAGCATGTATTTGGATTTGCTGAACACTATAGACAGGTTATCGTGAATATGAAGCAGGAGCTTGTTCTGATCAGATCGAGAACTGATTTCGATTGTTATTATGGAGAGGCTGATGCGACCATAACGCTAACGAAAATTCAATGGAAAGTGCCGCATTTAACGCTCAGTGATAGAGCAAAGCTGAAACTATTCGAGAAGATTAATAGAAACCCTGTAATCATCATGCCGTTTCGTCAATGGGAATTATACAAATATCCCGCTTTAAAGCAGGTTAAAACTGATTCATGGCCGATAAAGACGTCTTTGCAATTAGAGAAACCTCGATGGGTTATTGTGGCTCTTCAGAAAAACCAAAGGAGGCGTTCAAAAAATGGTAAAGCGAGCGTTTTTGACAGTGGCAATATTACAGATATTAGATTACATCTTAATTCTGAGAGATATCCGTATGAAGCCATGAATTTGGATTTTGGCACAAATAAGTATGCATTGGCGTATAGGAATTACATTAACTTTCAACGAGACTATTATGATCGAAATGAATGCAATATTAGTGGAGGATGCGCCAGTTCGAATGTTACATCAGCAATCTGCATTCCCACATTCGACTATCAACAATTTAAAAATTGTCCGATTTTTATAATCGATTGCGCGAATCAGAATGAGAACTTGAAGAATTCTACTGTGGACGTTAAACTGGAATTAGAATCCATCGCAAACTTTGAAAACAATTTGAGTGCATACTGTTTAATAATCCACAATGTTCTTATTCAATACAATCCGGTAACAGGCGAGGTCAAAAGGATGTAATATGGCTGGTGTGCAAGAGAAAAACGGAAAGAAGACAAAAATATTCATATACACACAATGTAATTTTTAATGAATAAATAGAACGCATGTATTCTTAAAATATCTTTAGTATGCTTTAAATAACCTAGTCGATAAGATCGAATTGTGAAAAAATGAAAATTGTGGCTAAAAGTATAGATTACCTGTGCATAATAATGAATTAATGATGTTATGTAATAGCGATAATAAACCAAGTAAATATGGCGTGTTACTACCGAATACCGTAAGAGCTATCATTGCTGGACCATTAAATTCAGGAAAAACTAATGCAATGTTCAGCCTTTTAACGGAGACAAACAGTATGAAATTTAAAAACGTTTACGTCTACTCCAAATCGCTAAACCAAAATAAATACAAGCTGCTGTATAAGATTTTAACAGCGATGCCCGAAATAGGTTATTATACGTTCAGTGATAACGAAAATATTATGGTTCCTAACGACGCAAAACCTGACTCTGTATTTATTTTTGACGATATCGCGCTAGAGAAACAGAATAATATTAAGGCGTACTTCAGCATGGGTCGTCATAATTCGATCGATTGTTTTTATTTAGGCCAGACTTATAGTCGAATACCCAAACAGCTGATCCGAGATAACGCAAATGTCGTGATCCTTTTCCAGCAGGATGAGTTGAATCTGAAACACGCGTATGATGATCATGTTAGTCCTACAATCAGCATCCAAGTTTTAAGGAAATGTGCAGCAAGTGCTGGTCTACGCCGCATGGTTTTCTAATGATTAACAAAGACGTTGTCGATATAAACGACGGTCGTTATCGAAAGCGTTTCGACGAGTTTATATTACCTTAAGCGATGTAAGAATCTGTTTAGTTGTTATTATATGTTTGCGTGTAAAAATGGGTCAAATATATAGCAAGCAATTAGCAATCAGAACTCTTGCAATTGAGTGGATTTAGATGCGCCTTAATATATATTGGCATTATGTGTTGAATTTGTTTAGTCCCCAAAGTTGACAAACACGCGTCACACGGTGCGAATTAGAACAATAATTCCACAGAAATAAATTTGAAAAATAAGATACAGCAAGTCCGAGAATCGATTAGGAAAAAATACAATGTTCTTAAACGTCAACGTTTGGATGTTGGAAAAGCATTTGAGAATACTTATAAGCCGATAATAACACCACTGACCAATATAGAGTCGACAATTAATTCGAAAAATGTTGAGGGAAAGAACAAAAGCTTGAAGATTGCAAAAGTGAACATGAAGGCGAATCAATCAACAAAGAAATCGTAGCAGCTGTGAGTGCGTCGGATTCTTCTTCGAATGCAGAATTACCATCGTCTCGTTATGAAGTAGAGAGATCATATTCAAATTTATTAGAACGGCAGTATCATCCATTACCCCAAAAATATATGGAAATGCTGATGAATGATACGCGAGGCGATAAAGTGGACTTTATGTATGGATTTCATTACGACGCTGATAACAATAAATGGGTTATCGGTGATTCTGTTGTTGATATCCGCGATAAGGATCTTATTATTAATGGTCGTACATATAAGGGTACACCTGGATTGTATGAACTGATGTTTATAAAAAACCGAATAGAAAACTGATTCACAAAAATAGATGAGCTTAAGTATGTGAGCATTCTTTATGATACAAATGTTTATAGAAGAGCGTATGACCCCGATAGCCCGATTAGAGCAAACAGAGGCATAAAATATACTGATACGATCAAACCATTAATACACAACAGCGCAGACGAAAACAGGCGCGTCGTGAACGAAATAATAATGATAGCAGTGATAATGGTGATGGATTTTCTTTCTATGCTTTGTCGTATCACTCACCGTCAAGCGGCGTAGAGGACAAGGTTTGTTTAAGAAATTCAGAAATAAACCCCTAGAGTACAGATACTGGAACAATGTTCACGAGCTGATGGATGAATTACAAGTTTTGTGGAGTGAGTAGACTGCTATAAACAGTGGCGTCAGAAACGAAATAATATCAATTTAGAAGAATTATACGAAGACGGCTACACGAAAACATGCCTTATACTATATAACCGCAATCGTGTTGCATTTATAGTTAATGTTCGACCGATACCCGAAACAATAATGTCGTCTATAGACAAATTTGGCCGCTTCATAACAACACGAGCAATTGTGCAAACACATTAACGAGCCTCTAATTGCAAAAATTAACGCTATACAAAAAGCATGAATAAGAAATCGCTACTCTTTAAGCGCGCTACGAGAAAAATGGATGCCGCTTTCAAAGAGTTGTTTAATGAAAACCACTTCAAGAAAACTAATCTATCAAATCGCTTGGTACACATACATAATCGCATAGAGGAGCTCGCGACATCACCGACCGCCTCACCCATCTTGCGAGCAATAGAGAAACTCAACAATCGTATTGTAGAACCGATGTACACATCAGTGACCAGTCAAATTCTGGGTATTTAATGAACACCTTAAACAAAAAAGTTGTTACAACAACACCTGTCCAGAGACGTTTATAAAGACATCAGGGAGATAAACTAAACATAAAGCACGCTTTAACATGCCTGTTGATAAATTGACGCTCGTTACGGGTCGATGTCGTCGTCGTCTGCATCATCACGACGAGGTCCTCCCGGTGAGGTTTTAAAATAACGGCCGACAACAACTACGACATGGGAAATAGAAGACTAATTAACATCCAGATCCTCTCGATTTACATAACGCGATCAATTTAAAATCTTATGGAAGATAAATATTTTTTAACGAAATCGGCTGAGAAACGTCGGCGATCCGCAACAGGAACAGACGCTGCAAATAAAGCATACGGATGCAACTAACCAGAACTTCAAAGCGCTATTGACGCTATGCAAATACTATATAGCCGAATTAAAAATAACGGTTAATTAAATAAATGACATCCAGCAAACGATTGTTTAAGATATCAACGAAATTATTCAAAAGTAATTCCCGATAATGTAAAAACGACGGTGAGCTCACCACAGCAGATATGTTTAAACAATCAATCAAGACAATCCGTATGTAATGGACGATATCTGAACGAATTAAAATCCGATATTAAAACATTAAATGCTCGATTAGATTCCGATATTAAATCTAGAGATGATTCTATACGTAATTTAAGAACGGATTTAAAATGAATAGTCTGTTGCAAAATTTAATGGAACGCAAGCGCAACACACGATAAAAAATAACATGTCAAAGCAGCAGGTTGTAAATGAATTGCATAAGCCTGCTAGAAGAAATTTCAGACGCCGAAAAGTTATTATCAAATCTTACGATGATACGTTGGAATTAGATCGGCAGAGTTCCAACCGTGTTCGCGAATCAATAAAGATTTAGATACATATTGGTTGTTATCGACCGTTTTTCAAAATATTTATGGCTGCGCCGTAAAATCCAAACGAGGCAACAAAATTACTAAAGCGATGCCTATATTTTCAACAGTTCAGGGACGCACGCTAAAGAACATAAAAACAATCAACTCTACAAAGAAGGCATCTATAGTAGAACGCGTGATACGAACTATAAAAAAACCGACTCTATAAATTATTTAGTCTGCAAGGTAATTATCGATGGTATAATTTAATTGACGAAGTCGCCGACGACTACAACAATACGAAGCATAGAACAACCGGTATGAAACCGCGCAATGTAACACCGAAAACCGACTTGAGCCACGTATTTGACCGCATGAAGACGTTTTTAGATAAACACGCTATAATGTTGGCGACATTGTTCGAATCTCTAAACATAAAGGTGTATTTTTAAAGGGTTATACACCAAATTGGTCTTTCGAATTATTTAAAATTACCAAAGTTCAAATTACAAACTCCGTCACGTATTTACTGCATGACATGTACGGCGATCCGATTCGCGGAGGTTTTTATCAAGAAGAAATTAAGAAAACTAGACATCCTAATGTTTATCTAATCGAAAAAGTATTAAAACGACTTGGAAACCGTCTTTTTGTTAGCTGGCTTGGACACAAAGAAAACAGCTGGATAAACGCTGAAAATATTTTATAGCTGTTTTTAAATACTTACTTACTTATATGAGTGTAATAGAAAAAATCCTGTAAAATAAAAAACAAAAAATAAAAAATATTTGTATCTATTTATTTTAAAACCGTGCGTTAGTGTGTGTGTGTGTGTGTGTGTGTGTGTGTGTAAACACTATAATTACAATTATGATTACAATTACATAAATAATAATTGATGTTAATAAAACAACTATTCGCTTAAGTCTACAAACATATGTATGCATTATTTTAAAAAACATACATAATTAGTAAAAAATAATAAAAAACATGATAATACTTAATTATAAATGCATATGATAAAATCTACAGACATATGCATGTATACAATAATAATAAAAAAGGTTTTAATGCAATACATGATAGATTGGACTACAATTAATCAAAAAAATTACGCAATTATCTCGTTAATGAATAATGCCCCCATGCAAGTGTATCTATACCATCGGGTTGAAGAAACCGTTTATTATCACATCCGGCAATAGCAATATTATTCAGGCGAATGATAAAAATATTATGTTTCATAGATCGAATATGATTTTGTTCACAAACAAGTGTGGCATTCTGTTTAACACATTTCAAATGATCATCAAAAAAAATTGTATTTAGAACAATGTTTTCAAGAATACCTTTAACTTTTTTTATAACTTTAGTTTTATCATCATCTATGTTGGATTGTACTTTATAGATATATAATTTTGATTTTATACCAATGAATTTAGTCATTACTCTGCCAGCGTTTTCATCCTTCATTAGCCCTAAAACCTTTTATTACGCTGAGAAATTCCGAAAATATTGTCTTTAGCATACTCGCTTGTATCAAACATGTGCGAATCTTTTTTAATTGCACCATAAATGTTAAAATTAAGACTATATATTAGGCTACCTGTATCAGTTATTCTAACCTACAGTTTCATAATTAATTTTCAATCATGTACTCATAGTGAAAATTATATAAATAGGTTTTGGATATATCTAGTATAGCCATACCCACATAAATTGGTTTATTAATACACACTTCCGTTTTATTCATTTCAATAGCGACTGTTTTATTATCGAATATTGTGCGGCTATGGGAATTCGGTTGATTAATATAATACTTTGCCCCATAACGACCTTCCCATCGACGTACGAGTTTTTACATTTTTGTGTTTTCTCACGTTTTCCATGCTCTTTCCAAATACCGCATTATTTAAGAGCTTATATAATTTTTTTTCAAACTCATTGCGAGAGCTCATCCTCAGACGCGTATTTACATCAATATAGGGCTTAAGCCATGGTGATTGCTTAAACATTAAACGCGATGAATTTTTTATTAACAATTTCTGAAGAAAAATTATTAACATATCACAAGTCAAAATAAATTATTTTTTAGATAGATGACATTTTTTAATACTTCGACAAATGTTGGAAATACGAATACACCCATTTCTTATGATATGCTGTCGATTTGAAACCAAATATTTTATAGAATTGTTAGTAATCTTCGTAAAAATAGGTATGTTGAATGGCAAATGTAATTTAATACTGTTTTACCGGGTGTTTAGAAAACTATGTAAAAATGCAAAAAAATTGAAAGTCAAATATTTAAAATTTTTAAATTCAAACACATTTGCATTGCATCTCAACCAACAACTTTTATTAACAAGACGAATTCTTAAAGCAAAGCATTTTTTTTTGGACATATATACAGCGTAGTGAATTTTTATATTAAGAACAATATTCCATGTTCGGTAAAATATGTATTAGGTATAAATATTAATGTTAATCCATAAAAATTTCAAAACACTGTATATACAAATTTGTGCAAAAAAACTGTTTACATCATTTAAAAGAACAGAAAATTAGGTTAAAATGGACACTTTCCTAATATTTAACTAATACTTAAATATACAAGGTTGATAAAAAGAGTGTAAATTTATAGAGGTAATAGTATGAACCAAAATAAGCAGAAAAGTCTTAATAAACATGGCCTCGCAAAATAACAGTTGCGGAGGTATGGACCACTATTTATTTTTGAAACATTTGATTTTATTAGGAATAAACCGACAAAGGAAGCTTTCAAGAAACAAAAGATGTTCAAAATGTCCTTCGTCCATTTCAAGCAGGCGCGACATCTTCGTCTCAACAATATTCTCTTTCGAAAACACCCTCCTTGGTTTGGATTTCTTGATACTTTTGATTAATCCGTAACTGCAGCTCTACCAGGCTATTTACAGGAGTACCATACACTAATGTCTTCAAATATCCCCAACAAAAAAAATCTAGAGGGTTCAGATCAGACGATCTTGGAGTACATAAAACAGGTCACCCCCTTCCTAACCATCTATGTGAAAAGTTTAGTATAAATGCTTTCTAACGGCCATGGAAAAATGAGCTGGAAGCACCATCATACTGGAACCACATTTGTTGCCTCTGATTCAAATGGCACTGTTTGCTCAAGGAACCGGTATCAGGCAATCTTTGGTGAATTCTTCCAAACATGCGTTGTGAAGGAATA
This sequence comes from Abscondita cerata, assembly GCA_030710515.1. NCBI lineage: Eukaryota > Metazoa > Arthropoda > Insecta > Coleoptera > Lampyridae > Abscondita > Abscondita cerata. The sequence continues at coordinate 9,068 of JALBCR010002292.1, read as the reverse complement.
TGGCGATTTGGATAAGCGTCAACATAAAGTCGTCGCGCTTCGGTGGCGTTCCCATTAGCACGACCATACATAAAATGCATATCTGTTAATTCTGCGTTAGAGTAACCAGCCATAACGAAAGAAAATTTATGCACTGTCAAATGCGTACTGTTTATTTCAATAAATAGCAAGCTACGACGTGTTTGCAAAATAACAAAGGTGCTAAAAAACATAAAACATTCCATATCTCCGCAACCGTTACTTTGCGGACCCATGTTTATTAAATAATAATAATAATAATCACACACACATTAATAATAATAATAATAATAATAATAATAATGTTTATTTTCCAACGGGTTTGCCCCAATTACAGGAAAATTTACAAGTAGATAAATAAATAATAATTACAAAATATGTATATTTATATAAACATAAAATAATTCTAATCCGACTATGCAAATCAAAAAGAAAAACAAACGAAAAAAATAATAACAAATAAATATATAAAAAAAATTATAATAAGAAAATGAGAATTACTAATAGGAACAAGAATATTTAAGATCAAAATTAAAACTAAATTGCCAAATGTCTAACTGAAACATATTCTATTACAAATAATAATAATATTATCTACATTAATGTCGACTACTTGATCAGTTATATTGTTATACGCGTTGCACATTACTGAAATCGGTGCACTAGCTAGTATATTCGTTCTATGGCTGCTAATATAAAAGGTGGTAGTTTGTCGTGCATTAATTCTCGGTACCAAGAAATTAATTCCTCGATAGCAACCATGGGCAAAGTCTACTCTGTTATTAAGAAGACTATACAAAAACTTGATAGCTATTACAGTCCTGCGATTTTGTAGCGACGTAAAGTTGTGTCTTCTCAATAGCGTTGAGTGTTCAAAATTCTCAGCGGATAAACTCCATCTTCGAGAAATGATAAAAACTTCAAAATTTTCGTTGTACCGCCTCTAGAGAAGTCTTCTGACATTCATACCGTGGGTACCATATTAATGACCCGTACTCTAATATAGATCGTACTAGAGAGTTATATAATGTAATTAAACAGTCTTTCTGAAAACCATGACAATTCCTGACTATAAATCCATAGTTTCTAAAGGCTCTATTTGTAATGTCTATAATATGCTGACTAAAATCCAAATTGCAGTTGAAAGTAATTCCAAGATCCTTAATGGTGTTTTTCGTTGTAACAAGACTCCATCAACGTTATATCCGTAATTGACAATGTTTTGCTTCAAAGAGAATGAAACGATTGAACATTTTTCTATGTTTAAAGAAAGTTTATTTGAAGCACACCAACGCAACAAACAATCAAGACAATCTTGAAGAAGCAGACAGTCATGTGGCGAACGAATCTCAAGATAAAATTTGAAATCGTCAGCAAATAGAAGTTTCATAGAGTTAATGTATGATGGAAGATCATTTATGAATAATGAGAACAATAGAGGGCCTAAAATGGATCCTTGAGGTACACCAGATGAAGTTTTATATGATACAGATGAAGAATTACCATATCTGACAAATTGTTCACGATCGTTCAAATATGATATAATCAGATTAATTAATGATTGATGAAAATCAAGTAAATGCAATTTATTCGCTAAGATAAAATGATCTATACGATCAAACGCCTTACAAAAGTCAGTATAAATTACATCAACTTGACCTCTGCAGTCAACAATTTCAGATATTGATTGTTTAAATACTGCCAAGTTAGAAATTGTAGATCTACCTGCAATAAACCCATGTTGAGCAGAAGTTATGCGTTGTTTCACTAAAGGACAAATTTGATTTAAAAGTACAGTTTCGAATATTTTAGCAAAGTTATTTAAAAGACTAATAGGCCTATAATTTTTATATTAGACGTGTCCCCTTTTTTAAAACAGAATCACACATGATCTTTTCCAGTAGGACGGGACTTTGGAGTTTCTGATAATTTTGTTAAAAATAGTATGAGAGGAGCACGAAACACATGCACAGTCTCTAGAATATAACTAGTAGTCCATCTGGTCCGGCAGTAGATTTGTTTTTAGCTGACCTTAAAGCAAGATATATTTCGTCCTCGAGATATAAGTAACGTTGCATAAAAAAGAAGAATTCGTAGTTGTGAGAAGTTGATTGTAGCAAGTAGGATCAGAGTCAATATAAACGCTTTTAAAGTAATCTGCAAACCATTAACGATAGCTTGAGGAGAAGATAGGACATCATTGTTGTAATGCATAATACTAGGAATTCGAGAAGTTTTTTCTTGTTCTGGAATGTAAGCCCAGAATTTTAGGATCACTTTTGATTGTATTTTCCGAGTCCTGACAAAGTTCTTAAAAGCAGCTGTAATAAGTTTTTGCATGTGCACGCTGAGACTTGTAAAGCTTGTGATAATACTGGGTGTTATCTTTTATATTTACCCTAAGCGCATGTTTAATGCGCAAACATAATTATTTCCGAAGTGTACCAAGAAGGATAATAGTATCGGGGTAGATTTTGGTTTAAGTTTTGTACTGATAACTGTAAGACTTTATTGAGTATGTCATGTAAATAGAGAACAAACACTGTCAACATCTTCAATGTCATTTAATCTGGACCAATCTGCAGATGACAGCAGCTCATACAACAATGGATAGTTTGCTCTTATAGTTAAGGAAGTTGAATTATGATTAATTGGAAAATGTTTAAATTCAATAGGAGCTTTTAATTCTATTGACAGTGCTGGATGACATCGGTCCTCACTTACTAGAGGTTCACCACGAGTTACACAACAAGAGACATTTGCAAATACCAAATCAAGACATCGACCATCAGCGTTTGAAAGATAGTTGAACTGACCAAACGAGTTGAATTTAAACTACCAATACATTTGTGAACTGTTGCTGATATCACTGCCGTAACTAGTAAACATTAAAGTCGCCTATTATTAACGTCTTATTGTTAGTTGCTAGTTCACAGAACAAGTCAAAAACAGTTCAAAATCAGTAATAGGCAGAGCTGAGGAATATATATGACAAATACACTTACTGAGTCTTTATTTGCTAACGTTAATTGAATTCCAATGATATCAATAGACGGAACATTCACATTTAAAAGAGATAAGTCATAATTAGCTACTTTAAATTTGCTTTCCACAGCCAGTAGTACACCTCCACCTCTGCACAAGTTGAGTGATTCATAACTGCGGTCCTTTCTATACACTAAAAAGTTGCAAGGGAAATATTCAGGAACTAAGCATGTCGGCGACCAACCAAGTTTCCGTTATTGCAACAAATCGTTGTCACTGCACAAACAGAGTTTAAAATGCGATACTTTAGATCTAATTCCACGACAATTTTGATATAAAATATTGAGACTGTTACTGCTCTTTTGGGTCACTTAGTTTAAAAGGATGACTGAGCGGTCCTCTATTTGCTATAAATGGCATATTATTTTTATACTTTAACATTAAATTTATTTTCACTCATTGGCAATCCTTTCATTTAACTGTTGCTTAGTGGACCTAATGTAATCTCTTGTGACAAAGCGTTTCAGGACGAAAATGGAAACGTCTATTAGAATTGAAGCTTGTTAGACCTTTAAAATTGTCTTAACGTCCTCTTCAGTATCGTATGTAATTTTAAAGGACGTATACGATCATTAGAACGTACACCGATACGCATAACTATTTTTGGTTGCGGCACAGCACCCAAAGGCGAAACTATAGAAGCAATATTATGTAGGTCATCGGCTACACGCTCCTCTATCGAGGATAGTTGAGATTCAGGGACATTGAAGAAGTACATTACAAGCACGCTTTTGACGCTCAGCAACTTCAGTAGCCACATCGTTCAGTATAAGACTTTTCTGCTTATTATTTTTTTAACCAAAACATTTTTTGTGCATTTTATATATGCAATTTAATGGCGTACTCAAATTTATTCTGAGTTACAGACCAAACATGCATTTTTAGGAAATGGACCCTTGGCCCCACTTTTGAGACAAATTCAATGGCTTAAACAATTCGTCTCACTTATGAGATACAGATACCAAAACATTGTGCATTTTTTTATATGTAGCTCTGTGTACTGAATGGTATTCCTATCTTGTCGTTTTGAGTCCCAACTTGCTTTTTTAAATGGAAACCATATTGGCTATGACTTCCATTGATTAGAGTTTTTTTATCTTTCTGAATATATGTGGTTTCATAGCTTATCTCGGCAAATAAAGGAAATTATAAACGATTTTTAAAAAATACCTCTTGATCAAAGTCGCCTATGAACTTTTGTTTGCTGCGCATTTATTGCTAATTTTGACACTTCACGCAGTTGTTTCTTATAGATAAATGGCCAGAAACATACATAGATGTGATTAGATTTAATATTTTAAAGTTTTGCTTAAAATAATAATTAATTGTTGAAATTAATAACTTTTTGGCCATTTATTTATAAGAAACAACTGCGTGAAGTGTCAAAAAACAAATGCGCGCAGTAAAAGTTCATAGGTGACTTTGATCAAGAAGCATTTTCTCAAAATCGTTTATAATTTCCTTTATTTCCCATAAAATATGTGAGCAATATATTTTCAGAAAGCTAAAAAACTCTAATCAATCAAGTCATAGCCAACTATGGTTTCCATTTAAAAATGTACGTTTGATCTGTAATCGTCAAAACAATTAAGATAGAATAAATTCGAGTACGACATTGAATTACATATAAAAATGCACAAAAAATGTTTTGTATCTGTATCTCACAAACGAGTCGAGATATCGAAGACCTAACCTAACAGTTGGCAAGTATAAAAATTTCGAATCGCCTGCAGTAAAACTACGCAAGAGGTTGTACACTCGGAGTTCTCTCACTCCCAATGAGTTCCAAAGGATAAATATGACATTTGGTTTTCATGAAAATTTAAAAAACAAATTGGTTTGTAATAAAAATTTTTAAACAATATAAATTAGGTATTTAAAATGTTTGAATCTGGGTTATTAAATATATTAAGGTTATAAAATTCTATTTGATAATTTAATGTAAGATCATCAAAATTTGTTTGATCATTGATTATTAAATTTAGTTTGTTGTTTTAATGTAAATTATTTCTAATTTATCGAAAATTTGTCTATATAATTAGTTATTTTAAAAGGATGAGAATGATTTAAATATTTATGTTTGTTTTGGATATTGTTTAACGAAACATTGATTTAATTGCATTTAAATTATAGAGAATATTTTTCAGATTGTTTAAGATATCTTAGATTTTCCTTTTAATCGAATTGTAAAATTTCTTTTGGTTTACCAATATATATTTTGTTACAAGATCATATGGTATTGCCGCTTGATTCAAGAAAATTATTTTATATGGTATTACAGGCAAAACTTTTACCCGTGCCAGGTAATATATAGAAATCCGACGATTCGCTCGTGGCGTAGGTTCGAGATTATTTTACAAGGTAGTAGAATAGATTAGATCGAAATGGGCGCCAGTCCACAGATGCCTTAATGTGACATACGAATATACGGTCTTGAAATGTGGACGTTTCGAGACCGAACCTGAGATATTGATTATTGGTTGGTTTTTGTTGGGCAAATGCCAAGGAGAGAGAAAAGAAATGATAAACCACGCCAAATCATATATACACGTTTATTTCTCTAGTCAGTATTTAAAGTCATGAAAAGAAACGAAATAATTACGTTGATAAATGTGATATGTACAAACCCACTTACGCCTCCATCCAAGGTTTGTCGTCGTATGTGAATGGACGATATGGCGTAACCGGCTTCAAGTCGTACGTAGGAGTACATAAATGTTTACACATTGAATATTTACAATAATAAGGTAAATGAACAAAAAATAAAACAGTACACTGGAGCTTTTTAAAGTAGCTCTAGGGAGCATCCAAAGAGAGTACCACAAATTGTGAACTTAACAAAAACTATCTTCAAGGTTTTCTTTTAGTTGCTCAATATATTGCGACGCAATAAACTTAAAAAACTACACCTGCAAAATTATTAGAAAAACAAACAGATCACGTCTTCTTTACAGCTTAGGCTGCATTACACAAATATGTACATCATCCAAGAACCACTCATCCGTATTTAAGGATTGTAATAAAAGTTCGTACGTTAACCCTATACTGCAGTTGGATGAAAGCGTTCTGTAGGACCAGTACCCAAAAAGTAAGCTGCAAGGTTGAGCAATGGTGCTCTCGCCGTAGAACCATCAGAAGCAAGAAATAAATCTGAGAGCAGTGGACCACCGTTATTAATTTCCGGACCACCAGTTATTATTTAGTACCATCAGAACCAAGCAACCATCTGGATATCAGCAGAGGCATTATCGGGCGTTGATATAAAAATTCGCCATGTTAAGAACAGACACGATAAAAGCCCGCCTAATAAAAACTTAAAAAAAATTAGAAACCAGATATCGCTTTTTATTTATTTACCTGCACGACGTCGACGAAACTTATAAACAACCAGTTAAATTGTGACGGTGACGACGCGCAGTTTTTGTAAAAGATCACATGTAAAACGGATTTTACAACCAACGATTCATTTTAATTAAAATGCAATCGGAAGAAAATATTTCTGTACAGCACATTAGATTTATTTCAACTGAACAGATAATTCACTGATAAGCGAAGCACATTAAAACGAACCAATAGTAATTAGCATTTTCGTTAAGCAACACTCGCATTGGAAAATTTTCAAAAGTGCCGTTTTATGCGTATGCAAACGAAGTATTAGAAATCCCAGTTCCTATCGTTGAGAACACACGTACGAAAATAGATAGATAAGGCGTATAACAATTTAAAACAAATTGTATACGTAAAATAAAATCAAATTTGTACCAATAATAATGCTTTTAAATCGAAATAGGAATTAATTACATTAAAGAAAAAGTTTCTCTTTCAAAGACAAAAAAAAAATGTCACATAATTTTTGTGAAAAAAATGTTAGCTAAATTGGTAGGAGTTTTGAAGACAAATTTATAATGAGTTAATTTATTCAGATCTTTAATTATGTTAATAAATTCAGGAAAAAAAGGAATTGAAATGTATTTATTTCTTGGTTTTTCATTAATTGATTAATGTTGTTAGATTTTTTAAATTATGTACATAATTAAATTTATTAAAAATGTTTAAAATATTTTGAATGGAAATTGGTTTAAATGAGCAATATGAAAATTGTGTCTTTTAAAATTTGTTTCTGATAGAGGTATGTTGAATAAACGGTTGAAAAGAAAGTAGAATGCTGATAGTTTTTGTGAAAAATGGTGATTTGAAGAAAAGGAATTGTTTGAACTGTAGTTGTAGGTTTTCTATAAATGTCAAAATTAATATATATATATATATATATATATATATATATATATATATATATATATATATATATATATATTAAATAACCAATACATCAATTATGGATCCTAACGTCATTTTAAATAATAATTAAATGTTTTGTAAAACATCGGTTTAAAATTCAAATGAAATAATTGTCATTTTTGTGTTTTAGTTTATCGTTTAAAGTTTAAGTGCACAATGAATTGCCAGAGCCCTATTTAGGATAAAATACTTATTTCAATACATACATGTCTATCTTAGAAATTAAATAACGAAATTATAATAATATTTTTTTAAATAAATTACCAAAATAAATTTTACCACTCAAAAGACAAATAGTATTATTTTTTATAAAATATCGGAGACGTGTACAATATATATTTTTAGAATTCCCTTGATGTCTCCTATCTAATCTTAACGTATGCACATTTAGAAATGAATCACCTTGTATATACAGGGTGTCCCAATATTCCGTATACATAGAGCTACTGTAGTTTTCTGGGACTAAAATATGCATATTTAACCCAAATTATCTCAGTCCAAAAGTTGATAGTTTCCAAAATTATTATTTTTTATTAGTTTTTATAGGATAATTTAATAAGCTGTACTATTTACACCAAATTGGGTACTCGGTGGTTTTTTGCGATGAGAATTGCAAATTCGTTCTCATTTTTGTGGTAAATTACAAAAACGCCACCTTTCAGCACTTTTTTTACATTTAAAATGTCCTAATTTTTTGTGCCTTTCTTTATGATATTTTTTATTTGAACATTTTTATACTCCAACTTCTTCTGTCCCATAAAGGTATACTTAATAAATGTCGCTAAGAGTAACAATTTCTGAGATAACTAAATTTTTGCTTTATCTTTAATTAAATAGACAAATTTGTCATTACCTTCCATAACACCTTATCTAGGTTTAGGACTGGTCAAAATTAATAATTGAACGTGTTGAACATTTATTGTGAAACAAAACCACTTAAGTTAAGTTTATCTTTTTTTTTTTATCTTCTTGGTCAGTTTACTTTTTATATTATATCTGTTGTTGTTCTTTGGTCTTTTAACTTTATAATTGTTAAGTTTACCCGTTGGCTTTAAAACACGGTCAATTATTAATTTGGACCAGTCTCCAATTTCGCAGTGCAAATCTATCCAAGATTAAACTGAAACAATTTGGGTTAAGCATCGGGGATATTTTAGTGCCAGAAATCTCTACAGTAGTAGCTCAAAGTGACTTACAAAATACTGGAATATCCTGTACATATAACTACAATAAAAATTGTTAAATTACATATTACAATCTTTCAGAAAATGTGAGAAAAATGTTCTACTTTCAAGATGAATTAAAAAAGTAATACATTTCAATCACACAGGTTTAAAAAGGTAATGTCCAGAAAATTGTTTGAAGCCTTGGAAGAGTAATAATGTTAGCATTTTGCAATTAAATTTGATTTTAGTATTGTCTATATAATCTGAACTATTTTTACAACCGATTAATAAATGCTTCAGCAAAACTCTTAGGTATTATTCTAAAGTCACGCGTCTGTCCAAAAACAAACAACCATTGCCAATTTGTGCAATCGGTCTATATTGATAACAAAAGTTTCAGATTAAAAAGCATTTTTCAATAGTCACAGACTATTGCCAAAGCTATGGGTACACTAAACACTATCTCCCATTATATCCGCGATGCTTGTGTAGTTGGTAGCCACCAACATCCAATAATCGAAGAAAAAAACAGAAGAAACAAAA